>JAVBHU010000078.1:0-46976 GCA_034768395.1 Linum lewisii | reverse complement strand
CCCTTCGTATGATAATCGGCCCCCTGGACGTCCCCCCCCCCCCAGAAAACTTGGATGGCGGAATTCTCGGACAAAAGTTTGGTTTCCCATCTTTAGAAGTTGAATAAATTGGGTTTGGTGACCCTTAAACCCAAATTAACAAGAAACTTAAAGGCCCGTTAGTTGCTTGGGCCCATGCGAGATCTCCGGGTCCCAGGCGAGATCGCCCCAACCACGGCGTTTTGAACCCGTGACTCGAAACTGGTCGGGAATCTGATTAGAGAATCGTTTAAAGAGTCACAGGTGGTTTTTACAGACAGATAGGCGATCTCGCCTGGGCCGTTTTTATCCACAAAAATCAATAGTTTGAATGTTATTTATTTACGTAAATATTTTATTTTATTTATTTATTTAAGTGAAAAGCCCATTTTTGGTTAGAAGTTTTGGAATGAATAAATTCATCAAGAAAAAAAATTTTTGGGATGAATATAAAACTAGTTATTAAAAATTTTTTTATTAAAAAAATTATTCTTTTACAATAAAAATCATGAAGGTAGGATAAAAATGGAGTGTAGTCGGTGATAAAATAGGAGGTTTTGTCCCCATGACAAAACGAATGTGAACCATTGGATTAAATAAAATAAAGTAGGGGCCAAAAAAACTAGTATATAAAATACAATTATAATCTTTAAAATTTACCTTTTACAGAAATCTAGATCTAAGTTAAAAACCCCAAGCTCACAAAGCTCCCGAAAATAGATATGTCGTCATCCTTGAAGTTTGGTCGACGAATCAACATAGTCGATGACTAGGGCTGTTGACGAGCCAAGCCGCTCGCAAGCAGCTCGCGAGCTCGGCTCCGAAAAATGGCAAAAAGCTCGCTCGAAAACTCGGCTCGATTGTAAACGAGCCGGCTCGTGAGCTGGCTCGATAATAAATGAGCCGAGCTCAATCCTACTCTGGCTCAGCTCGTAGGCTCGTGAGCTGGCTCGACATTGATTAAAGAGTAGAAATTTCTAGCAAAAAAGGGTTTTTTGTTGTTGTAGCCCTCAGCAATACCACATTGGGGTTTGGGGGAGAAGGAAACCATCAAGACTTATAAAAAAATAAGGTCTAAACATTTAGATGAATAGTCTCAATTAGAGACTTGAATGGTCTATAGATATTAAAGTAAATTATTATGGGCTTTTGACCCTAACTTGAAGCATGAAAAGGCCAGAATTATGGTCTAATTTGAGCTAAAGCTAAGCTCGATAAGCTTTTATCAAGCTTTGCTCGTTAACACTCATTTTGAGCCGAGCTCAAACCGAGCCCGAGCTGAGCTCGAGCTCTAATTTTTTTTAACGAGCCGAGCTTGAGCTCACATCTTCGGCTCGAATCGAGCTTGAGCCGAGGCTGAGCCAGCTATATTTCTTATGAGCCGAGCCTGAGCTTGGCCAAAGCTCGGCCGGCTCATATACAGCCCTATCGATGACTCCTACGCCGCCCCCTGGAAGATTATATTATCATGGTCTCGATGCCGGGCCGGTCACCCTGTTATTTGGACTCGCGCTCGTATACATATTATACGGAGAGAGTGTTATTTTCGTGACAAGTAGTGCCAACAATTATTTAATTTGGTGATGTTTGTACAACATGACATTATCCATTTTCGCCACATATGTTATTCTTTGGGCAAAGCCCACACAAATAATGTTTTAATTCCTTTCCAAAAGTCCCATGCTAGTATATTTAATTGGTGGATTTTAGCTAACAAACTTTCCCAATTTTACTGATGTGGTACTTTGCCTGTTATCCTAATAATTTTTTGTCTCAAACCAGTGACCACTTAATCTGGTGTTTATTCTCCGGTGATACACCTTTTTTAGACATTTTGGATGTCGTTAACACCAACGGACACATTGTATGGCCTTCATCCTCGGGGAAGACTTTCAATACAAGAAACCACTTTTTGTAGACATCTTAAAACTGTCATTAACACTAACGGGACACATTGTCTGACCTTCATCCGCCGGAAGACTTTCAATATAAAAACCACTACAAAATCCTTCAAGCACCTTAAGGATCTCCACATCCCCAACTTCTGTGATCCTTCTTTTATGTCAATCAGGCTTGATACCATTTTTTAGGATCGAATCGCCACCAACAATCGAACCTAGTATGATATTGTCCGCTTTGGGGCCAAGCCCGAACAAAACTTGTTTTCCTGCCAACCAGGCCTTATACCACTTGTTAGAATCGCAACATCACCCCCAACCCAACATTAGTATTATACTATCCTCTTTGTTTTTGGGTTCCTTTCTCGAAATGTCTCATATTAGTGTAGTTTGTGAACTCTTTTAACCTAGACAAATCTCCCTCAATTTTTTGAGGGGATAGTTAATTGTTATCCTAACAAGAATACTATATGACTTTGTTGCTTACATTGAGCTCATACCAAGAATGCTATAATTATTACTCAACTAATCCCCCCAAAATAAAAATTGAATATCCAATTCGGGGATGAGATATAAAAAAAAATGTACGGTTCTGAAATGTTGTCTCCAAGACAACAACAATCTCAGTCATCCCACTTAATTTACGGTTCTCGTCTCTCACTTGTTCCTTCCTTCTTCTTCAACTTGTATGAATGAGATATTTTTTTGGCCAATTAACTTTTCGATCGAAGGAAAACTTGATCAGAGAGAGATTTTAATTTTTGGACGTTGTTTCTACGTGGCGGCTCCGCCGCCGATGACACGTCTAATTATTTCGTCAATACAGCTCTACGAACTTCATACAGACTGTATGTTATATACAGGTTATACGATTCTCATACATAGTGTACGGATTTCATATAGAGTATATACATTTTATATGATTTGTTTACAACCCCGCTGTACGAAAAAAATTATACAAAAATAAATAGAAATGTACCATTCTCGTACGAAGTGTATACAGTTTGTATACAAATTTCGTACAAAAATAAATACAGAGTGTACAATACACGTACAAAATGTATACGGTTCCTGCACAGATTGTACAAAAATAATTGTGTATACAACTTGTACAACCATCAGTCTGAAGTGTATACAGTTTATATAGACCGCATACAAACTGTATAGACTAGACGACGATAAATTTGTCAAGAAAGTTTTTTTTCAAACAAATCCTGTAAAGTTGTACAAAAATATATATACAGAGTGTACAGTTGACATGCAAAGTGTATATAATTCTCGTACAAATTGTATAAAAATAATTACAAAGTGTATAACTCTTGTACAAAGTGTATATAGTATGTATACAACTTGTACAAACCATCAGTACGAAGTTTATACACTTTATATGTTGTCTATACAAACTGTACAGACTGGACGACGGGAAATTTATAGAAAAAATATTTTTTTTCCAGAATATAGATATAATTACAACAATCATGTGGTTATTAAAATATAACATTTTCCACATCCATCTTAAGGTTATTAAAATGAAGTTACCCACGAAAGTCCGGTTAAAAGTCGGCAACCCTACATGTTGGAGGAAACAATAAGGAGATAGCAACAATTTAATTAGGATGTATAATACGGCGGAACAAAGGAGAGGATATTGCTATGAATTTTAAATAGTGATCTATAAAAATTGGATTAACCAATGCAGCATTTCAAAATTCACATTGGTTGAGATACTTGCTATTTACCATGTGTCAATCCTACATGTAGCATGGGATCAGATTAACAAAATTAGCATCCCTACAAGTCTTCATTACTACTCAATCAACATTCGACTCTATGCAGATAGACCTCCAAACTTGATTTAACCTGTAGAAAACCAATCATGGAGATTGAGAAGACCAAAACAATTTCTTCAGCTGCCCTAGCCGGAACAAGGAAGAGACCATCGACAAGCATTCTGCAGTTGTTGCCTGTGGGATTGTGCATCTCAGCTCTAGTCATTATGATCAACAACTCCCAGACCACTGATTCCGGCTCACTCTCTTACTCCCATCTCCCTGCCTTCAGGCTCTACCTACTTTTGTTTATCATCCTTACATTAATGACCTGAGAAACTACTGCTACATGTTGCTATTTAACTATACTAGACTGACTGCATTTAACAAAACTCCTACTACTCTGAAACCCAACCATATGATTACATTGTCTTCCTTATGTACATGATTAACTAGAGTCTTGCTAATACTAGATAAGCAGCAAGGGAGATTCTGCAACTGAAGGAGACGAGTCATATGATTGAATTGCGATCCATAAACATGAACATTAAGAGCATATAGACAAAGATAATGTTACCTTAAATAGAGGTAGAGAGTGCAGGAAGAGGAGTTGGCCATAGTGGAAGAGACAATGTTACAACGTTAGACCAGATGCTCTGTCCCTCGGACAACACTTCCATCGTATGATCTCGAAAGTTGCATTCGAGGAACGCAGTATCCACGCTCACATACGCGATCATTGAATCGTTAGGGTGCATACTCCAAAACTTGATACTTTGTTTATCAAGCAATACCTTCTGCTTCACTGAACTCGAACTCCAATCCATCTCATGTAAGTATCAACATCGTGCTCTAGACGCCATATGCCATTTGCAAGTATGAATAAACCGCACTTGTGCATCCAGAGTTTGACCTATCCAAATTGACCCTTTGCATACGCTGAGCCCATGAAAACTCACCATTATCTTAAATGAACCTCCAGGAATGTAACAATTCTTCTGCAGGAGTACCATTGGTGTACTGCTGCTCCGGAAACTCGTTGTGTCAGGATCATAGATCAGGAAGTCGCAGTTTTTTTAGTAGCCAACGTATCTTCCCCTTGTAGGGAATCGGGGGACAACCGAATCGAAGGAAACATTCGACGCCATCTGCTAATCGCAAGGAAGACCATCCTGTCTGGGATGAGAAATCTCGACATCGATATGATGACTCCCATACCAGTCAGGAGTTAACAGCAGACGAACCAGCTTTATAACTGAACCCATCTTCACAGTAATTAAATCATCGTTGACATTGTAGAGTGGGTCACAGATAAAACCCACACCGGCAGCACGCTCATGGCAACAGGAGAAAGCGGGAGGGCAAGCCACTGCCTTTGTGAGAGGGTTGCAAATGTAATACTCAGTATACTGCGATTGTTTGGGGGGCAGAGGAGTAGGCCATTGTCAGATGCAATACGACGTTGCGAATCAATTTTGCTTCCTGATCCGGAGGAGTTATATCATCAAAGAAAGGGAGGAAATCCAACGAGAATTGGGAAGCAGTAACACTGTACCAGGAAGGTTGTTGTACTAGAAGCATTTCGCTCTGATTACATACCACAGGGATCAGTTGCTCCTCATCCTTGTTCAAGGAAGTTCACTAATTCTGTCTTGAAGAAATCGGGAACCCACATACGAATAGTTATCCTGTAGACGAGAGCCAGAGCTTGCAAACGCACTTAGAGCGGAACACATCTTTCAAGGGAACTCGAACAAAAACTTCCACCAGTAAGGAAGTGACAGAACATCGTTGATGCATAACGATGGTGCTAAGCGAGCCATTGACGAATAAAGTCCCAATTTCTTAACAGAACAGCTTCTATTTTCTTCCTCACAGCCTGCATTTAGTTAGGTAACCGATCAATTGGTTATGAAATCAGCCAGCAATTCGTGAGTAAGCTTCTAAACCCTGAATGGAAGTATGAAACTACCAATTTATAAAACAAAAAAACAACCAGCAGTTATCTGAAACAAAATCAAACCCCGGAAATAGGGTTCCCCAGAATGCAGATTAACATAAACACTTTGATCATTCCGTGAAAGAAATCAGGAATCAAACACAGTTAGTTGCAGTGAATGATCAAAATGAACGGGAAATGGAACTTACGCGAGAAGCTCGCCAGAAGAATCTTTGACGGAAGGTAATAGAGGACAGAGGTTTGGGAGAGTATCAGGAATCCGGAGAGGTTTTTGGTGATGAAGATTTAAAGGCTGCATTATTAATATCTACCAGTGTCTTGTCAGAGTTTGCTTTTCACTGTTAAAACTTTTGGATGTATTAGAAAACTGATCTGGTTCGGTTGGCCTCTTTTACTGGTAGCTTCTTTAGTAATCTTTACTTTACTTTCAGCCAATGCTCAATACGGCTGGAAAATGGGTGGGTTCGGGTACCCTGACCTTAACTATCATGAGTTACGGGTATCCTAATATTCGAAACTCATTCTAAATCTCGAACGAGTTTGGGTACCCTATACTGTCCGAACTCAACTGAGATATTAGGATTGGAAGGGGAAAAAATCCAGTTTAAAAAAATAACCAAATGAGGATTGTTAGCTATCCTATTGATTCGGATAGCTACTCTTGCATTTCAAATACAACAACTCTGGATACATTTCAAGTACAACAATAACTGTATTCTGCCAGCCAAAATGCTGCTACTACTGCACTCGATTTGCAATTGCAGAAACAATTGTTGTATTCCAATTGCATGAGTAGCAATGAGTGTTTGAGAAGGTTTTTTTTGGTTTGGATCTTGGGATGGGTAGAACAGGTAGTTCGAGTAATACTCGTATGGGTAGGGCTGGAAATCGCTATGATTATGGTTAACCGCACCGCAGTTTTGCGGTTAGGTTAGTGGTTAACCGCAATTAAAAAATTCAACATATCATATGTATTTAAGAACCATCGGTAGTCAATATTAACTCGAAAATGTTCAATCCAATCCAAAATCCAGATAACCACGACTTCAGGAGTCTAAATCTATAAGTTCAAAAATATCCAAATTTCAACATGCGATATGCATTACAAGTTTCAAAATGTCTCCCAAAGAAAACAAAAATAAACATAGGGAAATTAGGTTAGTGGTTAGTTCGGTTAAATAATGGTTAACCACGTGGTTAGTGGTTAAACCGCTAACCGCAAAATTTTCAAAATTACTAACCAAAACCGCACTACTAACAGCAATTGTGGTTAGTGGTTAACCACTAACCGCGTAAATCGGTGTGATTAGTGGTTATAAACCACTAACCAGTAACCAATTCCCAGCCCTACGTACGGGTTACTGGTACCCTAATTCACAATTTCAATTCCAAACATCGAACCCGAACGGATTATGGGCACCCTAAAACCCAAACGAGTTTGAAACAAATTCGGGTAATTCCAGACCCGTACGAGTTCACTTCCAGCCCTAATGCCCAATTGCATCTTGACAAAAACGCTCTAAATTATAATAATGACATGTGGTCATGTTGACTATCATTCAAGTACTTTAAAGAAACCAAGCTGGACAACTGGATAATCTTCCACCTTTCTCAGCTGCAAACTAACTCTAATTCTTTTGAATCTCACTTGGCCAAGTTGAAGGAAGTAGAACTAGCACAGCTGAAGTATCTCACAATTTAAGGATTAGTTTCAGAACATTCATTGACAAAATAACACTAGTAAAGACTACAACATAGAGGAAGCTTAAAACCTTTTCAAGTGGTGGCATCAGTTAACTATGATCTGTGCTTTACTTGATGCCCTTTCAAGTCTATTCAACTTAATCACAACCAACATCTTCTCAGCAACTGATAGATTAGTAGACAACTGGATTTCCATCTCTTCAAGTGCTGGAGAAGATTTCAATAACCAGCTAATCAGAATCATCTCATTATCTCTACCTGTCATCTTCTTCACTTGCACCTTCCTCAGCAGTCTACTCCTCCCTTCATATTTAGAATCATCATCATCTCCTGATTCAGCCTCTTCCAGAGCTCTGAAACGCCGCCGTCTTGTCTCTTCCATCTTCGTCAGATCGATGCACACAGTTCAATTATATATAACACACAAGTATTACCAAACATATAGCGGAACATAACATACCAGGATTGCAAGTCTTTGTAAGTTGGGTGAATTCATTATCACACGAACAGCAGACAAAACATTATCCCGTGTGCTCAAACGCACTTGGAACAAGTTCAATTGCCTTAGCTTCACCCCCGACTCCGTAGGTGTGATGTACTATAAACAAACCAACACATGTACATGTCACTTCTAAGTCGTATCTAACAACATTGTACCAATAGAAAAAAAAAAAAAAAAAACAACATTGTACCAATTCGTGCTTCTCGAGTTACTTCTAACAGCAAAAAAGAAGTAGGCATTTACCTCACAGAAATTACCAGTTCCAATAGAAAGAGTCTCTACTGTGTGAAAGCCCTCACTTAACTGACCTTGCCATAGAGAGACGTCCATGTTGTGGAAGGTAACAGTTTTGAGGAACGAAGTAGCATTCAAAACGAGAGAGCTGAAGCGGCCAACAAGGTACAAACATTCAAGTATTGGAGCTTCTTCTACTACAATACATGGATATGTCAAGTAACCATAACAGCTGTCCAAGATCAATGTTGTAAGTAATGGACATCTAAATCTCAGCTGAGATTGAGTATCATCACCAAAGCTTTTGTCAATGAGGAGAGTAGGGAGATTGGTCCAGAGGTACCTCCATTTGGATGACAGGATGCTTGACTTGGCTGCATCACGTAATGGTAAGAACTTGAGAATATGGCTCCTAACGTTATCCGGTAAGCTGCTGATCCTGTCTGCAGATTTACTTGCCATTTTGATCATTAACTAGTAAGCAACACCTTGCAAGTTGCAGAGGACAAGAATGTGTTTTTTCCCCTTTTTATATATAGCTGCAGCAATCAGCATATATAGTGTAAGGTACAAATTTGAAAAGCTAATTGGTTAGTCTGTTCAACTTCTCCATAGGATCCTCACGGATGCTGCATCATAGATTCTCGCAATGCTTTCAAATTTCAATGGATTAGTAATAATTTACTAATTTAGTATCAATGTGGTCTCTCTCCGTGTGAGTTGTGACTGTTGGTTTTCCAAAGTTTCATGGCTTTATATCAAATTTTGGTCATCAATTTATTGGTTTTGCGACACCATGGTCATCAATCTCTTAAACGTTAACTTGCATACCACTGGCCTATTTCAATTGTAATTTATCCTGTTTTCATCCAAACACTCAACCTCCATTGAGTTGATGAATCACTATGTTAGTCACCCATGCCATGTCATCTATTCTATCTTAACCTAAACTCACTCAACAGCCATCCTCCCAAGATGGGTCCAAAATTTCCAAGTAATCAAATATCTAATCATATTTTTAAATATTTAGTAAAATTATTACATTTTAGATGAGTTTTTTTTAAAATCATATTTTATATTAGTTATTAATCTAATTTAGGTGACCATCTCATACCCATCTTAACTTCAATATCATCCACCTCGAATAAACAACTCGTCGAATAAGCAACCCTACAAGTCTCCATTACTACTCTATCAACTCTATACAGATAGCCCTACAAACTTGATTTAACTTGGTAGAAAACCAATCATGGAGATGGACAAGACCAAAAAAACTTCTGTAATTACCATGAATTACCACACTTCTTCACCAGGGGAAGAAATCACACCCCAGATTACAACTGCAGAAGCATGAGAACGTCAGCGAGCATTCTGCAGTTGTTGCGTGTGGGATTGTGCATCTCAGCTCTGCTTGCTCGTTATGATCAACAACTCCCAGACCATCGATTCCGGCTCACCCTCTTACTCCCATCTGTCTGCCTTCATGTTCTACTTCTTTTTATCACTACTACATCTTCTTACAACTTACTTTTTTACTATCCTTGCATTATATGACCAGAGGAAACTGCTGCTACATATTGCTATTTTAACTATACTAGACTGACTGCATTTAACGAAACTCCTAAATACACTGAACTGAAACCCAACCATATGATTACATTGTCTTCCTTATGTACATGATTAACTAGAGTCTTACTAATACTAGATAAGCAGCAAGGGAGATTCTGCAACTGAAGGAAAAAGTCATATGAATTGCAATCCTTAAACATGAACATTATGAGCATATAGACAAAGATAATGTTACCTTAAATAGTGGTAGAGAGTGCAGGAAGAGGAGTTGGCCATAGTGGAAGAGACAATGTTACAACGTTAGACCAGATGCTCTGTCCCTCGGATAAAACTTCCATTGTATGATCTCGAAAGTTGCATTCAAGGAATGCAGTACCCACACTCATATACGCGATCATCAAATCGTTGGGGTGCATAGTCCAGAACTTGATACATTGTATATCATAACATACCTTCTGCTTCACTGAACTTGAACTCCAATCCATCTCATGGCAAGTATCAACATCGTGCTCTAGACGCCATATGCCATTTGCAAGCATGAATACCCTCACTCGTGCATTCAGAGTTTGACCTATCCAAAATGACCTTTTGCATATGCTGAGCACATCAAATCCCACCACTGTCTTAAATGGACCTCCCAGGAATGTACAATTCTTCTGGAGGAGTACCATTGGTGTACCGCTGTTCGGGAAACTCATTTGTCTCAGGATCATAGATCAAGAAGTCGCAGTCATTTAGGAGCCAGTGTATCTTCCCTTGTAGGTTATCGGGGGACAATCGAAACGAAGGAAACATGCGATGCCATCTGCTAATTGCAAGGCAGACCATCCTGTCTGGGATGAGAACATCTCAGCATGGATCTGATGATTCCCATACCAGTCAGGAATTATCAGCAGACGAACCAGCTTTATACTGAACTGATCATTCACAGTGACTAAATCATCGTTGACATTGTAGAGTGGGTCACAGATCAACCCCACGCCAGTATCATGTTCTTGGCAAAGAGGAGGAAGCGGGAGGGCAAGCCACTGCCTAGTGAGAGGGTTGCAAATGTAATACTCAGCATACTGCGAGTTGTTTGGGGAGCAGACGAGCAGGCCATTATCAGATGCTAATACAACGTTGCGAATCGATTTCCCATCTGGAGGAATTATATCATCATAGAAAGGGAGGAAATCCAACGAGAATTTGGAAGCAGTAACATTGTACCAGGAAGGTTGTTGTACAAGAAGCATTTCACTCTGATTCCATACCACAGGGATCAGTTGGTCCTCACCCTTGTTCAAGGGAAGTTCACTAATTCTCTGTTGAAGAAATCGGGAACCGACATACGAATAGTTATCCTGTAGACAAGAGAGCCACAACTTGCAAACGCACTTAGAGCGGAACACATCTTTCAAGGGAACTCGAACAAAAACTTCAACCAGTAAAGGAAGTGACAGAACATCGTTGATGCATAACGATGGTGATAAGCGAGCCATTGATGGAGAAAGGTCCAAAAGTTTCTATTTTCCTCCTCACCTCCTGCATTTAATCAGGTTAAACATCAACTGTTTATGAAATCAACCAGTAATTCGTAAATGAATGTATGAAACTAGCAATTTACAAACAAACGAACAACAATTATATGAAACAAAATCAAACCCTAGAAATAGGGTTCTACAGAATGCAGATTAACAAAAACGTAGTAGTTGCACTGAATGATCAAACTGAACGGGAAATGAAACTTACGTCACCAGAAGTTTCTTTGACGGAAGGGAACAGAGATCGGAGGTTTGGGAGAGTATCAGGAACTCGGAGCGGTTTGGTGAGGCTTCTGGTGATGAAGATTTAAGGGCTGCATTATTCAAGAGTGTCTTGTCATAGTTTGCTCTTCACTCGTATCAATGTAATTGAAACTAATTTTCTTTTAATACCATTCTCTGAGACGGTTATTATTCCTTGACGGTTTCCCTCCCTCGCCGGCAGTTTCTTCGGCGGTTTCTCCCTCTTTCCTTTGCTTCTACTTCCTTTCTCTTCTCCTGCTTCTTTTATTCGTCCAGGTCCCTCTGGGTGTGCCGTGTGGAACGGTTTGTACCCCATTCAACTGCCGAGCGGTTGAATTGGAGGTTTCGGCGGTTTATCCGCTGCCCTGCAGTTCTCTGCTTCTATTTATTTGAGTTAATTTCTCCATCAGTTGCTTTATGCTTCCTCTCAATCTCTTTCTTTCTTTGTCATTGGAACTGTGCCTTCTCTCATTTCTGCATAATGGCTTCGAGTGCTTTCCAATTGCCACCGGCTGAGATTACGGCAAGTCAAGAGAGGGTCGGGCTCAGTCTAGTTCTGATGTTCTTCGGTCCTGTCCGTAAAACGGTGGCGGGTCTCCAATCGGCTCTCGGGCGTGTTTGGGGTTTACAGGGGCGAATCCGGGTGTTCAATGTAGGCTTTGGACTCTTCCAAGTCTACTTCCAATGTCTGGAGGACAGAAACAAGGTTCTGCGGGCTCAACCTTGGAACCTGGACTCGATTTTGATGCATCTCGCCCCTTGGTTGACTCCTTCGGAAGAGTTGGCGATGACTCTGCAATTCATGGACCTGTGGGTAACTGATGGGCCCCTAAGGTAAATCCGCCCTCCCACCTGGCCAGGGCGGATCTTCACTCCCGGGGCGGTCCTCTGACCGCCTTAACTAAAGGGTCACCTGACACATCTACAGGAGACCACCGCCCATTACTGTTGACGGTGACTCGTTGCGGCCCACTCAGAGCAAGACACGTGGATCCTGCCATACCAATGGGACCTATAAATAACAGGGTCCCCCATTCAGGAGGGGACACGACAAAAAAGGAGAGACCCGGGACCATACGCCTGATACTACAAGCTTCCGCGCTGTACGCTAAAGGCTATCGGTTCCGCCCACACAAAAGGGCACTCGCCCGGTACTTCTCTGTAACCCATTCTCCTTACATTATCTACATACTTACCACCCTACGCATATTAACCCCTTGCACGTCCGCCTTGCAAGGTACCACACGCCGAGACACTCGAGGACGGATACATTGCCTAAACCTCCAAAGAACCATAGTATTGATCCACCGGTCCAACTGGGCGGATCAATTGGCGCGCCAGATAGGGGATCGCTAAAACGTCTCATTCTCAAAAGACAAACAGCATGCAAAATTTGGAGGAAAATCCCACGAGTGGAACCCCCGCGGGAACACTCGTCACCCCGGCTAAACAAGTAATATCGGCGGGTGTCCCCCGAGACCCTCGCCCTTACATAGACACACTTCGTCAAATCCGCCCCCTGGGACTCGGATTGAACGAGGGGGAATCCCACATCCCCCCTCCGTTGGAAGATAGAGTGGCGACCGATCCCGCTGCGGGGGACCTAGCGGCGCAGGTAGCCGATCTACAAAAACAGAACGCTGAAATGGCAGTGATGATGAAGTTCCTGGTGGCCAAGGCGACCCCCGAAAGTCACACCGAGGGCTCATCCGGCGGACTGGCAACCGGCATGGCGGACTCGGACGAAATGTACCGACTGTTCCTCTCTCGCCACCAGTCAGGCCCAAGACAACTCGCCATGAGGCAGCCTCTGGACAAGAGTCTCCTCAGCTTCCCTCCCCCACAAGGATTCGTGCCACCAGCAATCAAAGCGTACGACGGAATGGGGATCCCGACCAACATCTGTTAACATTCACCATTGCCATGCAGATGTTCACGGCCCCGGACGCCACCTACTGCCGTACGTTCCCTGGAACGTTAACTGGAGCTGCACTAACCTGGTATGGAGGTTTGGCAGAAGGAATCATAAAGAATTGGGAAGATTTCTGCCAACTCTTTCTCCACAAGTTCTCAAACCAAAAGGAGGCGGGGCGCAACTTGTCCGCTTTCTGGAACTTGAGACAGAACCGATCAGAGACTCTTCGGCAGTACTACGAGAAGTGGGCCAAGGCGGTCGCGGCGGTGCCCAACCTCGCACTGGACATTGTGCTCCACCACATCCAAACCACCACGCTTAGCACCGAGCTGGTGAAGGACTTGGTCCGAAAAAAGCCAAAAAACCCACACCGAGTTGGAGACATGTATCCTCCAGTGTGCTGAAGTGGAAGAGAATGTCGCCATGATACGGGCGGGTACGGGCGCTCAAGCGATCCGAACAGGGATAAAGGATACCAGGGGCGAAAAGAGAAAACGCCCTGACAACAGAAGAGACAACCGCCCTCACGGAGAGGGAAGATTGGAAGAAAGGTACACCCCCCTGTCGGAGTCAAGGCGAAGGCTCATGTACGTCCTCCAAGAAAAGAAAGGAGGATTGCGGTGGCCGGCCCCGTTACCCAAAGCGGCAGTAAAAAGAGGGAACTCAAATGAGTATTGCGAGTTTCATGGGCAGAAGGGGCACGACACGGAGGACTGCCGGGAACTCCGCAGTGAGATTGAGCGAGCCATAAGGAATGGTGACCTCAAGGAATTCATCATAAGTAACCGAAGGAGAAAAGAGCGAGAACGCTCAGAATCGCCAAGACGAAGAGAAAAGGAAAGGTTAGAGACACCCCCTCCGAAGGCAGGTAGACACACGCCCCCCAGAAAGGCGAGTGTCTTCGACAGAATAACGGACAAGAGGAAAGTCCGGATACCCAAAAGGAGGGCGGAAAGCTCAGATACAAGAAAACATGCAGCATGATTTTGGGAGGA
Source organism: Linum lewisii (assembly GCA_034768395.1). Classification (NCBI taxonomy): domain Eukaryota; kingdom Viridiplantae; phylum Streptophyta; class Magnoliopsida; order Malpighiales; family Linaceae; genus Linum; species Linum lewisii. The sequence continues at coordinate 32,646 of JAVBHU010000078.1, read as the reverse complement.
GAGGAGGATACGCCCCAGAACAGAAGGGTCGTTGGTGAATGTTCCATGGTCAGACAGTCGGATGGAGAGCCGCCATTGACGTCACGTCGGCAGATTTGCGCGGGGGAAGTCCCAGCACCCAAGCGATGGTGATCCGTGTCATCGTTGAAGACACTCTGGTAGAGCGGGTACTAGTGGACGAGGGCAGTTCGGCGGATATACTCTCAGCCGATGCTTTCAGCAGGATGGGATTAGACCTCGCCCTACTCAAGCGTTCCAAGATCATGCTGACTGGCTTCGCGGGAAATGACATACCTGTACTGGGCGTGATCACCTTACCCATCACATTAGGGGACGACGATCACCAGGAAACGAAGCACATAAAATTTTACGTCACCAATTGCAATTCGGCGTATAACATGATAATGGGGCGGCCCAGTTTGGCCGCTTTCCGAGGCAGTTTCCTCCACAGTCCATCAAGTCATGAAGTTCCCTACTGCAAGAGGGATCGGAGTAGCATGGGAGACACTCCACTAGCACGAAAATGCTATAGGGTGGCTCTCAAGAAAGAAGAGACATGTTTCTCAGTAGATACTAGAGACGACGCGTATGTCCGCCCAGAATCCGCGGAGGCGGATAGGGAAGTCCCACTGTATCCTGGTAATCCTGAGAGAGTGATACGGCTGTCCGCTCATATGCCGGTCCCAGACCGAGACCGCACAGTGGCACTGCTGAGAGAGTATGCTGATTTGTTCGCGTGGAAACCCCAGGATATGCCTGGGCTGGACCCGCGATCATACAGCACCACCTAGCTGTGAGAGTAGACGCCCGCCCCGTGTCACAAAAGAAGCGGACAGTAAATTGGACAAGAAAACAAGCGGTCCAAGAGGAAATAACGAAACTGTTGGAAGCAGGTTTCATCAGGGAAGTCCAGTACCCAACGTGGCTGTCGAATGTAGTAATGGTGGGTAAGGCGGATGGAAGCTGGCGGATGGAAGCTGGCGGATGTGCATAGATTTTACCAACCTCAACGACGCCTGCCCCAAGGACCCATATCCGCTGCCCAATATCGACCAACTGGTGGACGCCACAGCAAACCATGAGACGTTGTCTTTTTTAGACATGTTCTCGGGATACCACCAGATCCCTCTGGCAAAGGCGGACCAAGAAAAAACGTCATTCTCGACGCCCTTCGGCAATTACTGCTACAATGTGATGCCGTTTGGCCTAAAAATGCCGGAGCGACGTACCAGAGGATGATTGACAGAGTTTTTCAAGATCAGCTGGGTCATCACATGGAAGCATATGTAGATGACCTGCTGGTTAAGACCAAGGCGGGTGAGGACCACCTGGGAGACCTCCGGAAAACCTTCGACACCTTGAAGGCGTTCCAACTTCGCTTGAATCCGAAGAAGTGCGTCTTCGGCGCCTCCTCAGGGAAGTTTTTGGGATTCATAATCACCAGGCGGGGAATCGAGGCGAACCCCAAAAAGATAGAAGCTATCATACAGACACCACCCCCCAAGACGGTCAGAGATGTCAAAACGTTGACGGGGCGGTTAGCGGCAATGAACAGATTCATCCCGAAGTGCGCCGAGAGGCAGGCGCCATTCTTCGCCATTCTGAAGGCGGCGACCAAGTTCTCATGGACGGAAGAGTGTTCTAAGGCTTTTGAGGAACTCAAAGCATTCCTCACCACTCCGCCGACGCTAACAGCCCCGATTCCCGGGGATGAGCTATACCTGTACGTCGCCATCGCGGCTACAGCTGTCAGCTCAGTTCTCGTGAAGCGATGGACAAGGAAGAACGCCCGGTCTTCTTACACGAGCAAGTCGTTAGTAAATGCCGAAATCAGTAATTCTCCATTGGAGAAGTCGCCTACGCGGTGATTATCGCCTCCAGGAAGCTACGCCCATATTCCATGCTCACACAATTCACGTTGTGACGAACTTACCCTCAAGGCAGCTCTCAGGTCCATGGGAGTGGCAGGGCGCATGTCCAAATGGGCGGTCGAGCTCAGCGAATATGACGTACACTTCCAACCACGGACAGCCATCAAAGCACAGGCTCTGGCTGATTTTGTGGTCGAAGGATGTGTCCGGGCGGAAGGACGCCGGATGTTACTGGGAGCTACGTGGATGGGGCATCGAGCAAGAACGGAGCGGGAGCGGGTATAGTGTTAAAAAGCCCCCAGGGAGTCCTACACGAAACCGCCCTCCGTTTCAACAGGTCACGAACCAACAATGCGGCGGAGTACGGGGCGCTCATTGCGGGGCTCAGAATGGCCAAAACCTTGGGAGTATCCCATCTCAAAATTTTCTCCGACTCCGCCATTGTGGCAACCAGCTCAGTGGGGTGTACGAGGTCCGGGAGGAAACTCGGCCCCGTACAACGATCAAGCCAAGATCGCCCTCAAGGGTTTCGAAACAACGGAGATCCATCAGGTGGCGAGGGAAACAACGCCCACGCCGACGCTCTCTCTAAGCTCGCTACCGCTCTCAGCTTCGATAGGACAGGATGATCACCGTGGAGAAAGAAAGAGAAGAGGGTGAGTGTATGGTCGTCGGCGCCCAGACGAGCGTAACACCGCCCATACGCCACTCACGGATTGGCGTACGCCAATACGGACTTTTATTGAAACGGACGCCCTCCCGGCGGACCGAGCACTGGCCACCAAGATACGTAGACGAGCGGCGAGGTGCGTTTTGCTGGACGGCGAAATGTATCGTAAGTCCTCGACAGGGCCTTTACTTGCGATGCTTAAGTGATGAGGAAGCTTCTTTCACTTTGAGAGAAATCCACCAAGGCATATGCGGGATGTATATGGCGCCAAAAGCCTGGAAAAGAATGTATTATTGCAGGGTACTATTGGCCAACAATCCCGAGACTCGGAAGATCTGGTCAAACGATGCCACAAGTGTCAGCTATTCGCTAACACGCACCACCTGCCCTCCACCCGCTCTCCAGCCGATAGTCTCGCCATGGCCGTTCGCCCTTCTGGGGGATGGATTTGCTAGGACCGTTCCCAGAAGCGGTGGGCAAGAGAAAGTATATCATCGTGGCGGTGGATTACTTCACCAAGTGGGTTGAAGCCGAAGCTCTCGCCTCCATCACGGCATATCAGGTGCAGAAGTTCGTGTTGAAAAACATCATCACTCGCTTCAGCCTTCCTCTAGGATTTGTCTGCGATCACGGCACTCAGTTTGATTGCACGACGTTCCTTGACTTTTGTGAAGAGTTCAAAATTATGGTTCGCTTGGCGTCGGTGGCATATCCCCAGGCGAACGGGCAGGCGGAAGCCATCAATAAGCTCATCTTGCAAGGATTGAAGAAGAGAGTGGATGCGGCGAAGGGAAAATGGGTCGATGAGTTGCCCAACATCCTATGGGCGCATAGGACTTCGTACAAAACAGCCACAGATGAAACCCCTTACACCCTGGTATATGGAACCGAAGCAGTCCTACCCGTGGAGGTTAATCTGCCTAGCCTTAGGATTCAGCATTTCAACCACGCCAGCAATGATGCAGGCTTACATCATAATCTAGACATGTTAGAAGAACGAAGGGAGGATGCAGCTATCCGCCTGGTAGCTGAAAGGAACAATTGGCTAGGCGATACAACGCTCATCTTCGCCCTCATCACCTGGAAGAAGGTGACTGGGTAGTTCGAAAGGTTTTTCGGCGGTCCCCCAACAGGGCAAACTAAACGCCAATTGGGAAGGGCCATACAAGGTCCGTGAAGTGATCGGTCCAAGCACCTTTAAACTCGAACACCCTACCGGCGAACCCATACACAAGACATGGAACGCCATGCACTTGCGGAAGTACAGTGCCAATGAAGACGAGGTCTAGCTTACTCTGTCACTTTCCGTCCGTTTCTTAAACTTTTGAATTTTGTGCAAGTTTTGAAAATGGCCTACTAAGGGCGTGTATGTAGGGAAAGGAAGACAAGTGCACTAAAGATATATATATATATATATGATATTATGTATATCAATGGACAAGTCCTACTACAAGCATGGCCGGGTTTGAGTTCCCCTGGGAGGAACTTAACCCCTGTGCCAAGTTCGGGTTCCCCAAGGTGGAACCCAACATACCTCTTTGAATACGGTATTCCCCAGGGCGGAAACCAATTCGTCATCGTTCGGGTTCCCCAGGGCGAAACCCAACATTTCCTCCGAGTTCGGATTCCCCAGGGCGGAATCCGAACACATCTTCGTTCGGGTTCCCAAGGCGGAACCCAACATTCCCCGAGTTCGGATTCCCCAAGACGGGATCCGAACGCATCTTCGTTCGGATTCCCCAAGGCGGAACCCAACTTTCCTCTTGAGTTCGGACTCCCCAGGGCGGAATCCATCCCTGATACCCAGGGCTGATTCCTCAGGGCGGAATCTAACTTAACAAAGAAACAAAGCAGTCGACATAAGAAAGGGTTGGCATTGTCATTTCAATCAGTCAAAATCATTCCGGTTTACTGAGTCTGGATAAAAAAAAATATATATACAAGGAAGCGACCACTACGAATGCCCCCCGACGACCCTGCCTTGTCCGCCCGCGACCTCTCAGCACGAGCTTTCTTCTCAACTCCTTGTGGCGAAGGCTCACCTCAGAGAAGGCCTCGGACAACAGCTCTTGCGGCGGTCCGGAGGAATCACTTGGGAGTCAGCCGATTCTTCTTTGAACTCCTGCGCCATCAGCCGCCGAGACGCCGAACGGAACATCTGCTCCTGATTCCAGGAACAGTCCACGTTCCCCCGTCGGAGTTCGTGGCGTACAGCAGCAAGGGTGTTGTCCAAAGCGCCTTGCACCCGATCGCCCAGCTCCTCCGCAGTTTTCTCGGCGACGGCCTTCTCCACATCCGCCTCAGCGCCTGAAGGGTCTCCTCCGCTTCTTTCAAGGCATGGTCGCGGCTTTCCACGTCCTTCATTTTGCCTCCAGGTCCTCGGCCATGACTGCCTTGTCGGCCTCCAAGAGGACCACTTTCTCTTTCAGGCGTCCCTATCAGCTTCCGCCTCCGTTAAGGCGTTCTCCGCCTTGTATCGTTTCTCCTGCTCCGCCTGTAAGTCCAACATGTGTTCAGTAGCTTGGTTAGCGTGCGCAACACGGAGCAAGTCCAATTCATAAGAGGTAGTTACCAGAAGCTGGGCCGCCTCCTCTTCCATTTCCTTTTTGGCCTTGGAGTATTTGGCCTTCCATTGTTGAGAGGCGGCCCGGGCCTCCCTCAACTCGGCCTCCATCTCCTCACACTTTGTGACCGCTCTGCCCTGTGCGCCTGATCGGCTGACAGCAAGCCCCAGCGGTACCTAAGAGCTGCAACAGAGCAAAATCCAGGCGGATCAGATTGTGAAACGGAACGTGGTCGACGAGTACGCAGCGCCAGTCTTCTGACTGAAATTTGAGCTTACCCTGGCCCCAATCGCCATCTGCTCCATCGCCAAGCGGCGAACCCCGTCCTCGGTACGAGGGTGGTCGATATCCCAGTCGGCCGCCAGTTGAAGGGCGGCCTGGGTGAGAACCTCGCTGCCGCTAAGTGTCGGCTGTATGATAGGGAGACGGGCGGCGCTGAACACCCCTGACGGGGTCTCCGGCCTGGTCCTGCCACTGGTTTTTGCCTTCCCAGAGTCCTTCCTCATGATCGACTTTCGGCGTTTTGTACGCTCCAAGTTCTGTGCCGGAGGACTCTGCTGAGACCGTTTCTTCTCGCGGCGTTCCTTATCCGCCTTCTCTTGGTCAGGGCGCGTCTGGTCCGCGTCCTTCCGTTGCTGATGTTGCTCAGCTCCCGAACCTTCGGGTTGAGGCTGAGTGTGGCCAACCGCCCTCCGGGTCTTGGCGTTCAACAACGCAGCGAAGATGGAACTCTCTGCAAAAACAGCAAGACAAGGAAACAAGGTTAAGCACCAACATCACAATCAACATGTAAAATAGCGGCACACTACAATAGACGCATCACCCTCAGTTGTTGTCTGCTCACCACCGCCATCTAGCCAGTGCTTCGGGCGTTTAGGCCCCGCTTCTTCAGGTTGTAGTTCCAGGTATTCGCCCAGTCTACAATGCTGGCGTCATTCCCCTGAAGACGGTGAAGTCGGTTGAACTCTTCGATTGCGCCATACTACCAAGTAGGTCGAAGGCGCTCCGCCCAGAGGCATCCTCCGGCGATTCAGCTCTCATAAAAAAGAAGCTGTGAAACCACACAGAGGACGCCTTGATGACGCCGTAGACTCCGCTCCAGAATACGCTCTCCTCTTTGAGAACGTAATGCCATTTTGCCCAATTTTGGCGGAGTAAAGCTGGCGGAATACTCTGGCGCTTGGAGCAACATGCCTTTTGATGCATGACACCTTGAATGCGGTCATGACCGCCCAAGCATGAGGTTGGAGCGCTCCCAAGGACGCTCCCAGAAGATCCAGAACATCCACCTCCCAGGAATCCAAGGGGAAGTGGAGGTCGTACCTAAGCGCCTCAACCCATACTCCCACCCATCCAGGTGGACAGTTTCCGATTGAGCAGACTCGAGCGGGGGCGGCGTATAAGAAACGCTGAGGCATGTCGCACTCATTCAACATTCTCGCCAGGGCGCTTGTCTTGACGTAGGGGAAGTACCCCGGCCCATACACCTCTCGGCAGTCCGCGGGCGCACCATCCCACATCTGCTCCCAGGACAAGACCTTGTAGCCGTTACTTGTCCACGGCTTCGGTCTGCAGCTCAAAACCCCAGGCCTCCTTGGTGAACCCGACCTGCCACGGGCGAACCGCCGACAGACATTTGAGTTGGGGTCCTTGGAACCTGGCCTCTGCCTGCCGGCGGAGCTGCTCCCGCCGACGGAGTAGGCAGCGTTTCGTCATCCTCCGAAAACACGTACTCGGCGGTGAAGTCGCGTACGGATTAAAGATGATGTCGGAGTCCTCCGGATAGGGCATCTGCCCTTTCTGTTTAGGATCTGCGGCGTCTGATCCCTCGTCATCGACTTCTTCTTCCTTAGAAGGCTCAGGAGTCAGAGGAGGACTCGGTTTGCACGGATGGGGCTGACGGCGTAGACGTTTCGGCGGACGAATCCGCCCCTGATCCTCTCCTCCCTTTATCATAGCCTCCTACAACAGAAGGATAAGGGGCGCAAATCAGAAGAGGAGGAGGAATGAACGCCAAAGGGCGGGCAGATACAGGAGCAGTTTTCATCCTCGCCTCTCGAGAAGGGCGCGCGGTAGACCGCCGTCGTCCCCCCGCGTGCCCCTCAACAGACTCTCTAAATGGTCATAATCTAAGGACGATGACGACCCACTAGACGACATCTCACACGCCCAAGAAGGAAATAGAAAGGGCGGGCACGCAATACAGACAAATGCGAAAGAAAAAATAAATAATGGGGCGGATAAAAAAAATTTGAATGCAAGAAGTTTCAAAGGAACATACTTGCTTCGGCGGAAGAGGATGACTCAACATCAGAAGGCATCTTCGGTGAATGTTTTGGAAGATGGCGAACAGAGTCAAAGTAATAAGGGAAAGGCGGGACTCGGCTGACAAGACAGACACGCTCAAAGAGGTTGGCAAGAAGAAAGGGCGGAAGCTCTCAAAAACTAGTTTTCAGTCTAAAGTGCCAAATCGAAGGGGGGGAAACCCCATATTTATACTAGTGACGTGGGTAAGCGAACCATCGCCGAGTATAAAGTTGCCACGTGTCCCCCAAACAGTGGGCTGGTACGCTTCGAGTAGGCTACTAACCTACTGCTCGGAGGACGCGAAACGTCGCCAAATACAATGGGGCCACGTGTCCCCCCAGTAGAGGGCGAATGGGCTAGCAGCCTACAGAAAGAAGGGGAGCGCGTGCAAGCTCACCTCAAAAGAAGGGCCCCGCCCGTTTAAATCACCGGCAACAGGTTCAATCTGGAAGGGGCGGATCTCTCGTCTCGGGGCGTTCAAACAGTTCCATAGTATCCCCTCGAGCCTCTCGCGGCCTCAAGGTCATACTGGGGGCAATTGATGGGCACCTAAGGTAAATCCGCCCTCCCACCTGACCAGGGCGGATCTTCACTCCAAGGCATTCTAACAGCTCCATAGTATCGCCTCGAGCCTCTCGCGGCCTCGAGGCCATACTGGGGGCAATTGATGGGCCCCTAAGGTAAATCCGCCCTCCCACCTGGCCAGGGCAGATCTTCACTCCCGGGGCGGTCCTCTGACCGCCTTAACTAAAGGGTCACCTGACACATCTACAGGAGACCACCGCCCATTACTGTTGACGGTGACTCGTTGCGGCCCACTCAGAGCAAGACACGTGGATCCTGCCATACCAATGGGACCTATAAATAACAGGGTCCCCCATTCAGGAGGGGACACGACAAAAAAGGAGAGACCCGGGACCATACGCCTGATACTACAAGCTTCCGCGCTGTACGCTAAAGGCTATCGGTTCCGCCCACACAAAAGGGCACTCGCCCGGTACTTCTCTGTAACCCATTCTCCTTACATTATCTACATACTTACCACCCTACGCATATTAACCCCTTGCACGTCCGCCTTGCAAGGTACCACACGCCGAGACACTCCGAGGACGGATACATTGCCTAAACCTCCAAAGAACCACAATATTGATCCAACCGGTCCAACTAGGCGGATCAGTAACCTTGAAGGAGATACCAACGGAATTCACAACCGTCTCGTTTGGTCATCAATTCCTGGCCGATTTTGGAATCGTGAAGGATGTAGCCCTCTTCCGATTGAGCGATGAGCAGGGCACTTTTCTCCGGGCTAAAATCAACTTCAATCTCTCCAAAGGGTTGTATGGGCGCAGGGAAGTTGTGGAGCGACCAGAGAAATCGTTTTGGGTGAAGGTTCTCTACGAAGGCATCGCCCGATTGTGCTTCAATTGTGGCCTGCCAGATCATGTCTGGGGTGACTGCTTGGCACCGATTGAAATCAGTTCGGGTCCTCCTCTCCGGGGCTCCTGGATGTTCCAGAGGCGTCGGGAGGTCTATCGTCAGGCTGGGAATTCAATTGCAGTGCCACCGCCTCGGTCGGGTACGGTCTTTGTGCGTCGAGTCCGGCGGAAAGTGGCTGCTCGGCACTCTGGACGGCCGGTGTCTGTGGAAGCGGCGGGTGATGGGACCGCTGATGCTAGAGCGATCCATATAGATGATGGGTTCTCTCCCATCCGCTCGTCGGGCGTCTCGACAAACGTCCGATGGTGGACTCTCCGGCGACAGGTTCGTCTGGCGGCCGTCAAAGGGGTGCTGGTATTGTGATTCAGGAGGCTTCCGATGCTGCTGATGGAGGGAAGGCTAGGGTTGAAGATGGCATCACTTCCTCAAGTGGGCTTGCTAAGAAGTCTAACCCTTTGGGCCTGGAAGATCCATTTGGGCTTGCAGGCTTAAATCCGGATGGGCTACCAATAATTAATGTGGAGCCTCTTGCTGGTGGTGATCCGGCTTATGTGGGCGATTCGATTTCGGTCCGAGCTGCTTTGGTTCCTGAACCAGAAACTCCTCCGGATGACTACGATTCAGACTTAGAGTTGAGTGACAGCGATGGGCTTGACATTATCACTGATGGTCCAGACGGTATTGATATGGATCAGGAGATGACTCATGTTGAGGTGGAGGCGGCCGACCCTAACTGAGCCGCCAAGGAGACTTGATTGTATTATGATGGAACTGTAGAGGGTTAGGCGGTCCCGATACAGTTTCGGAACTTGAGCGACTTTGTAGTGTGTTCAAACCGTCTTTTATGTTCTTGTGTGAAACCCGTGTAAGCCCAGTGGAGCTATCCACCATATTAAATAAATGTGGCTTTGTTTCGTTTTTACACGTTCCAAGTGATAACTCTGGGGGTATTGCGTTGGCTTGGTCGCTGATTTTCCGGCTAGAGTTGTATTTTCTTCTAATTTTTCAATTACCGTGGCTTGTGAACACGAGGAAAATAATTTCATTTATTTGGTAGGTGTTTATTTTTCTAATGCCTCTTCAACCCGATCTATGCAATTACGTTCTTTACTTCAACAACTTGAAGTCATTTCCGAACCATTGGCAATCTTTGGAGACTTTAACTGTATGTTATCGACGAGGGAGAAAAAAGGAGGCATTCCATTAACTCGGAGTCAAATCTCGCCCCTATTGTCATTTTCCAACTCGATCGTTTAATTGACATAGGTTATTCGGGACAAAAGTTTACTTGGTCCAACCGACAATTCGGCTCGTCTGCAATTGACGAGAGGCTAGATCGTTTCCTTTTAAATGATTAATGGCTTTTTATGTTCTCTGAATCCTGTGTTCAACATTTGGATCCTCGATATTCGGATCACTGTCCGATTCTTCTACGGACTCAGCCGCCCTCTCCAGTTTCGAAGAAATTATTTTGGTTCGATTGTTGATGGGTGGATAACCCTGAAGTTTCGTCCCTTATTCTTCATTCGTGGTCCCAAACATGCCATGACGGGAGTCCTATGTTTCGTTTAGCAGATAAGCTCAAACGCTTGCGTCATGTTCTTTTTGATTGGTGTAGAGGGGGCACCTCGAATTCTGCAAGGCTTCTTCGTGACATTGATCATGCTTTATCGGTGGAATATGCTATCCCAGAAAGAAATTGGGATGAGGTTCGTCGTTTAGAATCGTTACGGTCTCAAGTACGGCTTCAAGAGGAAGTTTATTGGAAACAAAAAGCTAAATTAATTGGCTTGCTTCGGGAGACAAAAACACTAATTTTTTCCATCGTTCGGTATCTGCAACCCGAAAGCGTAATCGAATTGGAGATCTTAGAGATTCACAAGGAGATGTAGCAACCTCGGAAGAGGATGAAGGCCGTTTAGCGGCAAATTACTTCAAGGGTTTGTTCTCCTCTGAGCATGATGGTTCCCAAGAATCTGTATCAGTTCTTGAATTGAGTCCCGTTGTTTCTGCGTCGATGAACTCAGATCTTATGAGTGAAGTAACGACTGAGGAGATTCGTCTTACAGTCTTCGCTATCGGGCCAACACAGGCGCCTGGGCCGGATGGTTTCACAGGATTATTTTTTCAACGTTATTGGGACATCATTGCCAATGATGTGGTCTGTGCGGTGAAGGATTTTTTCAGACGAGGACACATGCTTCGCACGCTAAATCATATCTGGCTGACTTTAATTCCAAAGGTCTCAAATGTGGAGAATATGTCGCAAGTACGCCCAATAGGGCTTTGTACAGTATTTTATAAAATTATCTCAAAAATCATCTCCAATCGCTTGGGGAAAATACTACCCCATTTTGTCAATCCAGCTCAAAATGGATTCGTCCGGGGGCGATGTATAACGGACAATATACTCATTGCTCATGAAATGATTCATCATTTGCAAACCTATGTTTATGGGGTGATTCACTCAATGGCTGTGAAAGTTGATATGGAAAAAGCCTATGACCGTGTTGAATGAGACTATCTCTTCCCACTCCTGCATGTTTTGGGCTTTCGTCCGGACTGGATCTCATTAATATATGCGTGCCTTTCTTCGGCAACTATGGAAGTCCTTCTGAATGGGAGTCCGTTCGGCTACTTCGCCCCTTCTCGAGGTTTGCGTCAAGGAGATCCGTTGTCTCCCCTTTTATTTTCTATTTGCTCGGAGGGGCTTTCTCATCTCATTCAGACAGCTGTGACAAGGAAACTTATCACTGGGATAAAGCTTAATAGCCACTGCCCGATGATTACTCATTTAATGTTTGCAGATGATACCATGCTTTTCTTACGAGCATCTCGGCCGTCATTAGTTCACCTTCGAGCTCTTTTTACTAGGTACCAGCTCATCAGTGGTCAAAGAATTAATTATTCTAAATCCTCAATCCTTTTCAGTAAAAATATTCCCCGACATCTCCGCTTGGAATATGCTAATTATCTTCAAATTGATAATTTAAATGCTTCGCCCAATTATCTTGGGGCACCTTGTGTAGTCATGAAATCCAAAAAAGAAACTTTTCGTTTCTTGGAGGATAAAGTAACCACTCGGCTCCATAGCTGGAAACGACAGAGTCTGACTCCTGTAGGCGTGCACACACTCCTTACTTCAGTTATCTCCGGTCTTCGGTTCATATAATGTCTTGTTATCGCATCTCAAATACGGTTTGTGAAGCACTTGACTCTCTGATGAGCAAATTTTGGTGGGGAGAAGTGGCTGACGCAAAAAAGATCCGTTGGAGAAGTTGGAATAAACTATGCACTCCATTAGACGAAGGTGGGTTGAATTTCCGGGATTTCCAATCCTTTAACCAGACTTTATTAGCAAAGCAAAGTTGGCGTATTCTCAATCAGCCAGAGCTCTTGCTGTCTAGAGTATTGAAAGGTCGTTACTTTCCTTCAGCTAATTTTTTAAATGCTACCAACACTACAAGAAAACATGGCTATAGCAACAAATACTTAGATGCAATTAGCATATTAGTCACTTAAAGTTAGCTAAGACAACTAATCTATTATTTGCCTCTATATGAAATTTTATTTGTCTCTACTTTGTCATGACATATGTAACATTAGTCTCTAAAACTATCCATCCATAACAGTTACAATAATTGTCTCTATATGTAGTAATATATGTCTCCAAAGGTTTTGATTTATTTAATATTTTTATTTAGCTAACTTAAAATATTAGTTGTAGCAACAAATAAGCTAATTATCTTTTAAAATATTAAATTAAAAATTTAATATTTGAACAAAAATGACCGATTAGTGATAATTATGGTTAATAATTAATATCATCATAATTACCAAACTCATCAAATTTAATAGGACTCTCAAAACCCTACTCCTCCTCCATGTTTATCCTTTTCCTAAATTCTGCCGCCGACCGCCGACATCCTTCTATGAAGCACAATATTCTGAGATAGCCTTTCTTTCTAGTGAGGATCAACAATTAAGAAGCAAATGGATTATCGACCGACAGTGCAAGCAGAAAGCAAGAGGCAATATCGCAAATCGGCAAAAGAAGATAACCGCTTAACCTCTTGGTGTCGAGTATGATCTTCTTCACCTTCTTCCTCTTCTCTTCTATTTTTCTAACTTTGTAGCTTGGCCTCTTGGCAGCGGGTATAATCTGACGATCATTTAAGTAGTTTGATTTTTATTATCAGCCTTGCGCTTTGGCTAGTTCTAAGTGTAGTTTAATTAGGTTGTGTGGAGGAGGAATAAGAAGGGTTAGTGTACTGTAAGATTTGGGGTAAGGGAACTGAAGAAGTTGTGTTTCATGTTTGATTGAAATTAATGGAGGGTTTAATTGTTTTAGAAGTTTCATTGTTGATTTGGAGTTTGGGTGCTAGTTAAGCTTGCTAGTTTATGTACAGGGTTAAGATTTGCTAATCAGGGTTGCTTTGGTTGGTTGGAGGGACAGGATGAATGATCATTGATCATTGATTTCTTCTTAGTCTCTATTGTCTCCTTTATTGGCAATGTGTCAATTCCAATTCGTTGTTGCATTCTGGATATTGAAATATTGTGGTTCCATATGAGCTTTTGATGAATGATTGATTCAGGTTAGTTAGCCGATTCCCTTGACTTTTGCTCCTATTCCTGATTGGTTGGCCTTACACTTACACCAGTAAATGTTTAGTATATGTTCTCTTCAGTTCCTCTAATTGATTGTATGTGACTTGTTCTTCACGTGCAAGGTTTCCAGTGGATGAAGAAGCTAGCAATTGAATCAAGTGATTCGGCCGGTGAAGGGGGTCTTGCTTGAGTAGCTGAGTTTGTAATAATTAATTGTCCTCGTGTCTAGTTTGGTTTTTAAATAGAGTTGGTGGATCGATCAGTTTGGTTTTGTTATCTAAGTTTAGGTTGATTTGTAATGTTAGTTAGTTGGTTTGGTAGTGCTACGAAACTAGAGATTTTTTCTTATCTCTGTAATGAACTAGAATAATGTAAAATTTATTTAATTCAAGTATCTTATTTCTCTCTAAATTACTAATTATTTTATTCATAAAAAAATACTAATTATTTTGTTTTATTGGCTCTCTTAATCCACCTCTAAACTTTACAGAAAATAATTAAATATATTAAACATACTAATCAATGTACATTAGCGGTGAAGAATACAAATGAGAATGTTCTACGTATTAGATATAGAGACAAAACTATTTGCTTCAACTTCCTATTATTAAGGACACATATAAATGTCTTTGTAACCTTTAATTATTTGTCTCTGAAAGTAGGTACTGGAGACAAATACTTTTGTCATAAAAAATAGCTTAGAAGACTAGAAAGAGTCATTCAAAGGAGTAATTAGCAACAAATAAATTAGTTTTTGATTGGTCATTTAGAGGCAAATATTTATATTTGTCTCTAAATAGATCTAGCGACTGGAGCATTTGAGACACATATAATATTTGTTTCTAAAGCATTATAAAGACAATTAAATACTATTTAGAGACAGTTAACCTCGGTCTCTATATCCTTGTTTTCTTGTAGTGCAAGAGGTCAAATCCCTCTTGGGGTTGGCAGAGTATCCTACATGGTAGAGACTTGCTCTTACCAGGGTTGTTGTGGCAGGTAGGGTTTAATACTCGGCTAGGTGTCTTGGACCGTCCATGGGTTCCTGGGGACCAAGGGCCTTCTTTTCCCATGCCTAGAGTGCCGATATTAAACTTAGGAGACGTTCAGGTATCAAATTTAATACTTCACCAAACGTGGGATAGACCGCGTTTGCTGTGAACTCTTCGACCCGCCCTCTGTTCATGCAATTGAGAGCATCCCTTTACCAAGGACGTTACACAGTAGTAAACCTATCTGGTTTTTTTTTTCTGCTAGTGGTGAATATTCCACATCCTCAGGGTACGACTTTGCTACTCGTTTAAAAAAGAAGAAGAAAAAGAAACCACTGCCTTCTTTGGCTTCTGCTACAGATCCAGCCTTATGGCGTTCAGTTTGGTCCCTTAGAGTCCAACCCAAATTACGCTTCTTTCTTTGGCGGCTTTGTCATAGAATTCTTCCAACTATCGAGGGATTAAACTCTAGGAAAATGGAGCTGGATCCTCTCTGCCCAGTCTGTCTATCGGCTCCGGAAACTGTAGAACACATTCTTTTCTCTTGTATAATTACTGACCGTTTTTTCAGGGGTTTGAACTTGAGCTTGAGCTCGATACCACATTCTCATCCTGCAATTGTGTGGAGGTTTATCATCCAGTCTAGACAGTCAGAAGCAGCGTCATGGGTTCTAGCATGGTGGCGATTGTGGAAATCTCGGAATTGGGTAGTCTTTGAGAAAGTTCAGTACTCGGCGGCAGCTCTTCAACGTCACTACTTCTTTGATCAAGACAAGATTCAGTTCCTTCCTCTTCCTCAGGCGCCGGCAGCCATTGTTCCTCAAATTGCTAGCTGGCAAGCACCCCTCTTCCCTCGGCTTAAGATTAATGTGGATGGAGCGGTTGCGGCAGGGTCCGGGGGCGAGTTGGCTTGGTGGTTCGGGACTCTTCTGGTGGACAGCTATTTGCTACAGGTATTTCCTATCCTGGCATAACTTCTCCTTTTATTCTGGAACTTTTGGCAGCTAGGGACGCTTGTGCGTTGTGCTTTTCGATGGGATGGCACGAAGTGGATATTGAGGGGGATGCTACACAAGTTCAACAAGTGGTTACTGCGCGTCATGTGTTCGCGCGAGATGGAGGAACCATAGTTGCGGACATTCTCTCTTTCCTGGACGCTCTTCCCCTAGCTCAGATTGCAGTCGGTTCCTCGTCAATCCAATATGGCAGCCCATTATGTGGCTCGCCAAGCGCTTCGTTGCCTTCCAAGCCAGGGTGTGGTTAACCTCTCGGCTTGGATGCGCACTTAATATCTACTTTTGTTTGGTTGTCTCCTTTTCTCCCGCGGGAGTTGACTTCGGCAAAAAAAAAATGTAATTGAAACTGAATTATTTATTTATTATTATTATCTGTGAAAAACTTTGAAACCATGCAAACCGGGTCAATTTGGTTTTTCGATATTCTTGGTTCAACCAAATTTTCAAGTCTTATTCAGCCAGCCTCCCAATAAGCACATTTCGGACCAGGATGAGCCCTGGTTCTTAATTTTCCTAAGCAGACCGATCGATCTGGTTATGCCAACACTAATAATAAAAAAATAATTTTTTTTGGTGGAATTCTTTTTTTTGGTGGAAATAAATAAATAAATGAACCATAACTTGATTTTTTTAAATAAGAAATTAAGTTATTTATTTTTCAAGCATGAAGGATCCGGATCCGGTCAACTGTTTGAACAAGATAAAAAAAATATTAATCGTCAGATAAAACTTTGATTGATTAACTGTTCATAAAAGATTGCAGAAAATCTTGTACGAGAACACCTATTTTGTTCTGACCACGAGAACACTAATCTCTACCATCCATTCTCCTAATCTAATCTAATGGCTACAAGTTCATGGCATATATGTAAATTTCCCTATTAATATTAATTTCCTTATTTAATCATTGAATAATATAATATGTTAAAATACTAATCCTAACTAAAAAGTAGGAATCAGTTATTGGAAAGAATGTAACTTCCTTTTCCTCTAGTTTTTCATCACCACGTCTGAAATTCTTTAATATATTTCGGCATTGTTCCCATTTTTTTCCGGCGGCTGGTTTTTTTCTTCTTCCGGGGGCTGTTGTTCATAAGTTTTATCGGCGGCTTTAAACGGTAATCGACGGCGCATTTTTTTTTAAAGTTTTTTTCAGAATTCGAACTTCCAAAACCATGTGTTTCGTTTTGATTATGGTGATCATTTATTTAATCTTCCCATAATGCTACATCAATGGAAACGATCACAGATGCGAAGATATCATTGGAGTCCGGCCCGTTGCCGACCACCGTTCCATCATCATCGGACATTTTTGCTTCAGGTTCGTTAGGTACCTATTATCTCACTTCAGGTACATTATGTACTTTTTTTTTCCTTTTCAGTACTGACACAGTGGCTTATGTTCCTATTTTCCATGTTTGGTACCAGATTCATTGCTAGAGCCGGTCTCTAACCACAATATCGGTGAAACTCCTACAATATTGGTAATTAATCTTACATTCTTCCCCATTACTCCATAGATGCTGCCATTCACCGAACTACAAATGAAGAGTTGTTAGCAAGTACTAGTTTCAAGCAGCGTATTAATCCCAACAAATCTACTAGACGTATCAAGTCTTCTCAGGAGATCATTCGTCGTAAAATGAAAAAGACGAAGAAGAAGAAGACACCGATTGCTGAAGTCGTTGCTGAATGTGTGGAACAAATGAAGAAATAGTTTGGATTGTTCTCTTTTTTCATTTTTTTTGCAGAAACCATATGTTAAGGAACGTTGTAATGAACCAAATTAAATAGGTTGGCTAGAGTTAGTTATTTTATTGTTCAAACATATTCCAAGATACTTATGAACCAAATTATTTTAGATATATTACACAATAAACAATCCCATGATTTTAATATTCCAACCTTTATTATCCTCATACATTTACAAGATAACTATTCGTATATAGTCAATTACACACCAATAATAAACACAACAATATTCCACCGAACTTTGAAGACCACATATCACCTCGGAGCAATCTCTGCAAATTCAGGAACAAACATATGTGCGACATTGTGATAAAAGGAACAACATCATGTAGATAAAATCAAAATTCAGTACCTACTTATGTACCTGAAATCAGATTCATGTACCAGATTATGTACCTAAACTCAACATTCGGTACCAACTTATGCACTTGCGGTCAGATTTATGTACCAGAATATGCACCAAACAGTTTGATAAGGAACACAAAAAGGTACCAAATTTTATAAACTGGAACACAAATATATCACATGCATCTGTTTCCATACAGCCACTTACACCCTATCCTTTCCAATGTTTTCACCAAACCCAAATCAAGAAAACATCTAGCACTTGTCTCAGATTAAGGAGATACATTATCAAAATATTCCAACCTCAAATCTCTACACCAAAATAAACTATCAAAGTTGACCACTATCCAAGAAACTTTGCAAAAAAAAAAAAAAAAAAAACAAATAAATTCTAGGAATGAGCAACAAAATCAAACAATTCTTCAAAACATCCCCAACTATCTAACCCATCACAATCATCCTTCACAAACATAAACGCCTTGTTCTCGACGTCGTAACAATCAACAACCTACCTATTAAAGTCATCTCTCATTTGTCCTATCTTCACTTTGGTCACTCCATCAAATCCCAAGAAAAAAACATATGTTTCATATTATGATCAATACTTATTTACAAAAAAAATGTACGCAAGGTACTAGCCAAAGTAACAAAGTTCCCCATTAATACACTTTTTACCTTATCTTCGAGGAAAACATGCTCATGGTTAACCACCCCCTTTTGCCTCTTGTTTGCCATAACTCTATAAAAGAACACTGAATTTCATATATTAGACAGGTTAAAGAGAAGGATGATTCTGATGATATTTTGAGAGAAAGGCTTGTTTCAGAGAAGGATGATGATGATGTTTAGAATAAAAAAGTTGATCATTGTATGGATGAAGCAGACAAGCTACCATTGTTATTATCATCATATTATCATTGCTAAAAGATTCAGTTTTAGCAGAGGAACAATTTCAATAGGTTGCTAGCTTGCACTCTTGAATCCAAGTAATCATGCTCACAAATCAAATTGTTCACAAGCTGCTAGTAAACCAAATGATTTTGAAAATCTTACTCATCCCCACTTCTTCATAATTAACATCAGCCCCAGGATTTGAGAATCAGAAAAAGCAAGAGCTTGTCATTTTAAAATTATACACGAATCAAAATTAACATGAAACAGTACAATCTATGTATAGATACATCTAAATGTAACAATACCATGTACCAATACAATCAAAATGGAACAATACTATGTATCAGGTAAATCGACTCGACACAATACTTTGTAGAAGTAACTCGAAACAGAACACTACTAGGTATCAGGTAAATCGACTCGGCACAATTCTTTGTACGAGGAAACTCGAAACGGAACAATACTAGGTATTAGGTAAATCGTCTCGGCACAATACTTTGTACAAGGAAACTCGAAACGGAACATGCCGGTAAGAACAACAATATAACCTGGAAATCATCGTCTAAAGAAATCTCCCCAAAGTTGGCAAAACTTCCGCCGATGAACGCGAACGGCGCAGTCCACGGGTAGAATCGTCGGCCGCTCCTCCTCGCCGACCAGTAGCTGTTCCGCTCACCATCATCGTCCGGCCTCTGCCTCCATCGCTGATGTCGCCTTCCGCCGCCGTGCAACGACGAGGTCAGCTTCCGCCGAGGTTTTTCGAAGCATCACCGAGGTCGGCTTCCGCCGTCGTGCCCCCATCCTCTGCACCGTGGCCGACCGACCCCCCTCTTCGACCAGCAGCCCGTCCACTTGCTTTCTTCTTCCGGCCAGGTGACGGCATCGGCGGCGTTTGAAGGAACGCAGAGAGAGAGAGAGAGAGTTTTAGGTATTTGGGATTTAGGATTAGATTTCAGTTTTTTTTAGATAATATGAACACTACAACATAACCTAGCTACGGAGGCAGATTCACAGAGGCAAATAGACTGTCTCTAAACATACTTTAAAGAACAAAAACTATATATTTGCCTCTATAGATATAAATATTTGCCTCTAATTGTATTTTATTTATTTATTTACAGTTAAATAAATATTATTTTACAGTTTTAGAGGCAGATAACTTATAAATGCCTCTAAAAGTTGTGACGTAACTATTTCTAGCGGCAAAAAAATATTATTTGCCTCTAATAATAGTGGATGAAAATAATATAAAAATATGTTTATATAGAAGATATTTTTAAACCCAAATATTCATATACATAATACATCCTAAAATGGTAAAAAAATATTCAATTAGCAAACATAACGTAAACTCTTAAAAAAAGAAAAGTAAAAAATTTAAAGAAATAATATTAAAATATGATCCCTCATATTTTAATAAAAAATCAACTATAAAGATATCATGATAAGCTTTGAAGATTAAAAAATTTTCATTCTCCATACTTAATCCCGAAAATCACTCTTTCCCCTAATTTTTTCTTCCTTATTTTAATCTTCAAAAATACACTTTCCCCTTAACTTCCTTTCTCCTCCTTATTTACCTCATTGAAAAACACGTTTTCCCATCTTCCCAATGTGAAAACACGCTGACAACTCCCTTTTCTTTTTCTCCTTCCTTTTACTTCTTCTTCTTCTTCATCTTCTTCTTCTCATACTTGTGAGACAAGAAGCCGCCGGACAAAAAGAAGACCGACAATGAAGAGGTGGTCGCCGGTCCGGAGTAGAGGTCGATGAAGGAGCAGACGTCGAAGCGACGTTTGGCTGTAAAAAAATGGTTTGATCGCGGCATAGAATACTGGTCCAACCGGATCATTTTCACGAGTCACCCGGGTCAACGTCGGTTTGACTCTTTAACTCATAGCTGCCTGCCGGTTTTGGAATATTGGCCGGCTCACGGTCGGACCTGTCAGACAAGCCGACCCGATCCAGCATCAATAATGAATAACCATGCTCTAACCATTGATATTGCTCGCCTGATTATTAGTCTTTTGTGCTTTTGAATTCTATTTACATGTATGAGTGTTTGTGCTTTTGTTGAATTATAATTAGTACACGTATAATTCTTATCAGAGTATAACCTTTGGATTAGAATATGTATAAAAAAAATTAACTCATCGTATAATATTAAATGAAAATATAATACAACATACCTATACATATATTCAATAAAGGCTATTATACATTGGATATTTTGTCTCTACGGTATTTTTGGAGACACAATTATTTGACACTAAAAGGTTCATTTAGAGGCAATTATTTTGTTTCAATACAGTTTTATTAAAGCACATATATGTGCCTCTAAAAATATCTATTGCAAACACATATATGTGCCTCTAAAACATTTTTCAGTAACAAAGATAAGTGCCTCTAAAGGTGGCTAAGATGACAGATAAGTAGTTGTTTAAAGATGCAATTACCAACTATTATATCTGCCACTAATTCTTCCATTTAGTGGCAGATAATATGTGCCACCGTTTTTGCCTCTAAAGACTTTTAGCGCGCAGCAACGTTAGTGCACTTAAGCTATCTGCCTCTATTACTCTATAGAGGCAAAAAAATGACTTTTAGAGGCAAATACGTGTGCCTCCGTAGCTAGGTTTTGTTGTAGTGTAACCCTTTTTCTATTTTAGGTACAATTACAATATTGTCCTGACTTTTACAGCCATTGGATGTTAGTAAATTGATCTAACGGTTCTAATAGGTGTTCTCATATGAGAACACTTATAGGTGTTCTCACGCCAGTTAACCCGAAAGATTGAGCTCAAATCCAACCCCAGCAAAAGGTTGGGTCCGGATCCGAGCCCATAATTTTGCCGACTTACAATATATTCTTATATATTAAAGGCCTAATACCCTCAGATAGCACCAACTATTGCGTAATCCCCAAAACATACACAACGTTTTCCAAAATACTCGTTTAGCACCATCTAAATGGACCCAAGTTTAAATTAGCATGCCGTCAATTTTTCTCGCATTCCGTTAGTCTGACTGGGCAATTTAATTGACATGGCCTATAAAGTGTATACGTGTCATCTGATGTGGCAAAAGTTAACACCCATTTGTCATAAAAAAGCCACATCATCATTTTTAGAAACAATAAAATATGTTAATTATAAATTAAAATAATTTAATTAATTCAACCCCTCTCTCTTCCACATTTATCTTCTTCGATATAGCCACATTCATCTTCTCCGATTAGTTTTTCTGAAACTAATCCGATCAAATTAGGGAGCATGAGGAACTTAATCCAGATCAACGAGCCGATTTACAAGTCCGAGGTGTACATGGCATTGATCTTGATATATGCGACACAAATCCTCCTCCTCCCTCGACGTTGCCACCGCCGCATATGCCTTCCAATTTCTTGTAATGGGAAGATTCTCGGTTTCTGAAACTTGTCCTTCTGAAGTTGAAGAGTCTCTTCAAGTAATCCTTGAAGGCAAAGTTCAAGGCCTGAATAGGGAAGTAACAGATGACATTAACAGTGTTACCCCTCCACAATGAACCAAATCCTTCTTCTGCAATAGTTCTCTTAAAGCACTCACCGATACCTTTGTAGGGCTGAGCAAGCCTTCCTCTCTTGATCATCTTATCTTGGTTTTTAATCAAAAGCTTGACACCCAAATTGGGCGGCGGAGGGGAGGCATGAGCCGGAAAACTCATCCCAATGACGATTTGCGACATGGGTTCCGCTGTCGCCGTTCACTCACCACCCCCACTTCATCCTCTCGCAGTTGAGCGCCGCCACAAACGCCTTCTCCATCCTCCTAATCTTCGTCTCCTGCTACCGGAGACTCACTCAGAAGCGCATCGTTTCTTTCGACTCCAAGCCGTCGCACTGGTTCACTCACGCCGCGCGACCAACATATTCTCCTCCTCGCTCCAATGCTTCTGATTTACGAGCTTGAGAGAATTAGAATTAGAATAATAAGAACAACGACTCGACGGATGTGCAGCAGAACAACGAATCATCGGAGGCGAAGAAGGACGAATTAGCAGTGGAGGATTGTGAATCTATGATGGAAACAGAGAGCATTACCACCGCCGACGCGTTTCGAGGAGTTGGATCAATCTCCAAAGAGCTTATTCCTTGCTTCAACGATTGTATTGAGAGATTAGATCTGGAACTGAGATCAAAAGGGAGAAGCCAAACATCGATTGGATCTCTTGCTCGTCGACTCCATCAACCAGTAATCAAAAGCAGCGACCAATTAAGAAGAAGACGGAGCTGCCTTCCATGGACCTCCCGCCGTACCTTTCCCCGACCAGTCTCTTCTTGGAGCAATCATCACCTCGCCAACAACCCAAGACGGAGCTGCCTTCCATGGCGATCGAGAACTTTGAAGAGTTTTCACCATTAGGAGAAAGATCTTTGAGAGGATGAAGAAAGTCCGCGGCTAGGGCTGAGTACAGAGCAAGGGGAGCTGGCCGGAGGCGGTGGCGACGACAGCAGGGAGGTGGAGAGAGAAGAAGGAATCGAGAAGGATTAGAGAGAGAGAGTAAAAAACTATTTTGTTTATTTCTTGAATAAAATTATTTTTGATGATGTGACATATTTTATCTTCCAAGTAGAACCCACGTCAGCTTATTTGCACGTCATTAACACCGTTATGCCATCTTTACAAATTAGCGGAAGATTTTGACGGCATGCTACGATGAAACTTGGCGGTCGATAGGGTTTAGCTATTTCAGTATTTTCTAATACGATGTGTATATTTTGGGTATTACGCAATAGTTGGTGCTATATGAGGGTATTACACCTATATTAAACCACGAAATCGGTAATTCAAAAAAATTAGTCAAATTATGACAAAATAATTGTTGAAGTTTTGTCTATTTCTCTACAAGGCCCAAAACTTGGCCCAAGAAAGTCCAGCCAACCAAAAAACACTAACCCAAAGCTAAATGAATGGGATGATAATTGAGCCAAGGTGGGACATATTTGCGAGCTTGACGTGTACAGTACAACTATCTAATAATTTGATGGCAATTTTTTCTATATTACTGTAAAGAGTTACACCAATATAAGCCAACTGAAATTTGGGTTTTGGATTGGCTTTGATTAGCAGGTTACAATTGGGTTCGGTTGGGTTGTATTGATTAGTTGGGTTGAGTCTAGGGACGTTATTGTATGACATGACACTGAGTGAGGTGGACAGGTCTAATAAGTTTGAATGATGGTATTAACACTTAACGAAAATTTTGGACAAGTCTAAAGGAAATTTTGATTGAAGCAGAGAGTATCATGGTTAGTTCACATCGTCACTTCTACTTATTCATCTTCCTCAATCGAATCTCACTCTATTATTTTTTTTTCCACAAACTATCGAATCTATCCTAGAGTCGAGGTCAGCGTCAAAAGTGTGGATGGAGAATAGAATTACCGGCGTTGAAGTAGTGAATGGAGAACGTAAACGTCGACATCAAATCCTAGAGAAGCGAAGCCCAACATTTTTATAAGAATATTACAATTAGGATAACGAAAATGATTCAAAAAATACTCCTCTTCCATTTTTTGTTTAAATTATGTTTGAATCAAATGATCTGAATTAAATTGCTCTTTATTCCAATTGTACATGAGACATGCATTTACCACTATATTGGTCCTAGCTCAATTGTGCATGAGACATGATCAACAGTAACGATTGTGAAGAATTTCATCCATGCAAGTGAAGACGAAATTGGAAGAAAACAATGGTATATCATATGTTACGGAGCTTAATATTCATTTTGTTCATCAACAAATTTGGGACTATAACATTGCAGTCTTTAACCTTTAAAAAAAATGTAACGGACATATGGTAATTGTAGTCATTTGGTAATTTTACGCATGTCCAAAATGTCCGTTGAAATGGCATATATCAAACCATCTCATTAATTTTGTTGGTGTTACTCCATATCATGTTATCCTAATTGGATCTCTTACTCAACCTAACCAACCTATCTATGTTAATCTAACCCAATGAATACCAACCAACCTCTGTAATCGAACTCATAGTCATACATCCATGCATGCCCATCTCCATATTTCAAACTCTCTCGCCTCTCTCTCTACTTTTTCTTCTTCTTCTTCTTGCTGCCGATGTTTATTTTGTTCATCATTGTTTCTCATCAACGGTTGGATGTTTATTTAATTGCGTTTATCCTTTTATTTTTCTGGCTTGAAATGGTTGACTATTCAGGAGCTTCGAGAACAAGTAGTAGAAACTACATACTCAGGTTGACATGGTAGGAGGATTGTTGAGTTGTTACTTTCCAAGAGAGATCATTCGCATGAAGATTCTTGCTCCTTAATGGCGCTTTCAAATGGTTTCACCGTTCAGGTAACATGGCCGCCCATTACGTGGCTCGTATGACCTTGTCTTACCTCCTAGGGGTCATGAAGGTAGACATGACTCTCTAGGTTGGGACTTGATGTTTCCTTCCTTTTTGTGATTGCTATCTTTGTATCTCCATGAGGAGCTGTCTATGGTCAACAAAATGATAAGTCCAATTGAGCCACCGACTTGGAAAGATTGTTGTCCAGCCATGGCAGAGCAACAAACTTGAGGGAAGTTAATGATCCTATCCGAGCGAGGTCTCAAGTCATGGTATAACCAATAGCTCGATAGGGTGATCAACTCGAGTCTTAGGCTGTCAGAGCTATCCGAACATATTGTTGGTCCATCCAAGGCCCATAAAACTAAAGAAAATCATTTTTGGGCCTAGACAAGGGCCCATGAGCCCACTATTATGACATGGATGGCTGAAGCTAGTAAGGGTTTCACCTCTATGAAACGAAGGTCCACATGACAAAATATGAGTCAGACGCCTCAAATCTATATGGGTGAGATCGCCCAACTCTGATCCACCACCCAACAATAAATATTGCACCATTCCCATAGCAGAAGGACATACTAACATTGTGACGTGTTAACAACCTAACCACTAAGGTAATATTACTAACACAAATCAATGTCGTATTCCTCGAGCTCTCTCAAAAGCTATTACTCAAACAATTGGTGAACTGTCTAATCAATTAGAAGAAACAGTTTTGTTTCGATCAAGTAACACAATAGCATAAAACAATAACCAAGCAAAAAAGGGCAATTCAAGTAACAAAGAATGTTGAAGTTCAAACAAGAGAAGAGGAGGTTAACTTAGTAGGGGATTTCTTCATGCTCAAGAGAAGTGAAAGACAAGTCAAATCAATGGATAAAAAAGTATTCAATTGGCCACACATACATTTAGATGAAACCGATAAGCTCTCGCAAGATCGATTCGCTACCCTAGACCACATATCTATGCTCTCGCACTAGAATCAAAGGAATAGAGTGCATTAATCATGTCCAATTAAATGCTCAAACACCTAACTCATAAATTTTTGTTAATATTATTGTAACGCTAATTGACTATATTAATTTGTAGGTTCATAGCATTGTCCGGCGAGGAAATTTACGTTTTGAAGAAGGCCTGAACCCTCCTCAAAAGGTTAGTCATGCTATAAATATATGGTAATTAAATTGTGGTTTACGATATTATATGTATTTAACATTGTATGGGATTGAATTGTAGATGGATTACATGTTTGGAGAGGGCCGGTTGGGGTAACGAAGTGGTAGTCCCGAGGACCCTTCGATTTTTTGGGTGATGCTGACCGACCATCTAGCGGCGGGATTTTTGAAGCACAGTTGGTACATCTGAAATGTTATTAATTTTTACAAGGTAAATTATGTTTTTGAATGTTTGCATTATTTTAATAAAATACATCATTTAAGTACTAATATTTTATTATTAGGATCAAATGTTGAAATGTTATATGTAAATGTTATTATATTTGAAGGTTAATTATATTTGAATGTTAATTACATTTAAATGTTTAGGGTGCACTCAGAAATTGAGTACTAGTTATTAATTTTGTTTACATCTTCTTCCCCCAACTATTAGGACCCACATATGACGCTTAAAGTGTCACTTCTCTAAGAGATCGTGAAGTACGATCCTAGGTTCGAGACATACCTTTGCCCCCATAGGTCTAGATCAGTTCTGCCTGCCTGGATTTTACCCCCGATTCTGACTGATCAACCGCATTGGCCGAGAGATGCGTCCGAGACGACACCTTTTCCCAATTGTACCACGGTGAGCAACCATAACACTCGAGGACATGCACTTTCACACTCGTCTGCGCATCGATGGTGTGCATGTGGAGTCGCAGAGGCGCATCCGACGTCGATCTGATCTGCTAGTCTTTACGTTTAGCGTCCTTCATGGGAAGAAAACCATCTATACCGCAGACCTTTCACTTGGCAGATGAAGAAAGACGTGGTATGCGTAACAACTTTGGCACCATCAGGGAAGACGCCGATCAGGAGACTATCGAGCCAGCACTGGTCGACCAAACATTCGGACTTCTTCGGCCAGCTGCATCTTTGCTGATCGGTCAGGATCACACGCCTCCCCTTCTTCCTTCACTCTCGAGACATGACCAGGTAGGCGAATACGCTTGGGGGGCTGCCGCACTTCATGGCTAAAAAGGGAGCTTGGCCGGTGTGCGTTTCGCATAGAGAGGCAACCCGTCCCGCGACCAGTAGGTGACAATTGGAGGTTGGACGCATTGTTCAGCGTGGGCCCTGGAGAGATTTACGTCACCTGGACGCGTCGAGTCCCCAAGATCGACAGATTTGCACCGACGCACTCCCCATTGCCACGTATGTCTAAGTTCGGGCTACGACTTCTTCTTCATTTTCATAGTTTATTCCATCTGATCAAGTTGTATGAATGACGTGGTCAATTCTGCATTTTTTTAGCTGGTCCGAATGGTATCACGCGAGACCAGATACACCTTGTTGGGGTGTACCGCCAGCCTGTTTTACGATGGGACTCCATTCGTGGTATTGTATTCTAACAAAAAGATCAGGGTTTTCCCTTACGTTTAGGTTTGTAGTTTGTGTAACTTTTCCCCTTTTTTTATATGTGGTGGGGCCCCCCCCGGGGACCCTGGCTTACAGTCCGGGACTTTCCCCCAAAAAAAAAAAAGTTGTCGACCGCTTTTTTGTTCTTTAAACGCTTTTGGCTAGGTAAAAGTGTTGCGTCGTTTTTGGGGTGGACCAGCCCGTCCCTACATGGGGGACGTAGGTGAGGTCATCAGTAATTTGGGGCTGAAAACCCGGGGATGGGTGTACTATGTGGAGTAGATTTGTGGTTTTGAGAAAAAGGGCCATTTCCTTTAAACCAAAAATCGCCCAGGCCCGTGGTGGGAGCGGGAGAGGGAGTTACCCTTCCACGCGAAAACAACCCGTGGTATCGGCTCAAAAGAGTCAGTTTCCCCCCCGGGGGGCCGTGGACGTCATTGGAGTAGGTTTTGCCCCAAAATTTTTAAAAACTTTGGTTTCATTTTTAACCTTTTTAATTATGTGTTGTAGCTTGAAAAGGATGGAGGGTATAGTGATTTTTTTGGCCAGCAAAAAAATCACCCCTCAGGAGCAGCAGGAGATGCATGTCATGAGGTCCAAAAGTTTCATTTTTAGGCGGGACCATGGGGGTCGGTTAGGGGGGGCCCCCCCGGGGGGCCCCCCACCAGCCTCCCGACTCCCCCGTGCCTGCCCCCCCAGCCCCCAGGTTTTCCCCCCCTGACAAAAAGCCCCCACAGAATGTAATGTCCCCCCCGTCCCGCGTTTTTTGGGAGCCAAAAAATTCCCCCCAGGGGATCCAATACACCCACGCGTATCTGACACTACCATTCGACACTAGGGGCGACGCGATTTCGATTATATGGGGGTCAGGATAAAACCCCCCGGGGGGCTACACCCGCATGGGGTTTTCACACACCCCCGGACCCCCCCCCAGCCATCCCCCCCCTCCTACGTCCCCACTGGGGGTATAAATTTTTCCCCTCCCCCGGGCTCAGTGGGGGCCCCCCCCCCCACGTACGCCATCCATCCCCGGGCTCAGAAAAGTCACACCACCATTAATATGACACTTTCGATGAGATGGTACTCCCCCCGCCCCGGCAGCATCGGTATGGACGAGGGAGAGCCTAACAGAGGGGGGGGCGCTACTGGAGGCCCTGAGCTGGGGGGGGGAAATTGGGGGGGGCAGGGTCGGCGTTTGGGGGGTGAGAGGGGAGGGCCGAGAGGGTAGGGGGAGATGGTTGGGGGGCGGGGGGGGGGGGTCGTGATGGGGGGGGGCGTGAGTAGTTTAGTATTTTATGGTATTTTATTTTTTTTTTTATTTCGAGTACATGGTAAGAAATTTGTTTTATAGAAGATTTAATTTGTAAAAAAAAAATTTTCCCAACCCCGGGGAAAAAAGCTGCAGTCCCCATTAAGTAAACCCCTTTTTTGGGGAAAACAATAATTTTTTAATTTAAAATTTTCCCCAACCCCCTAAAAAAAAATTTAAAAATTTTTTTCCCTAAAAATTTTTGGGTTTTTCCCCCATTTTTGGAGTTGTTCTGCAATTCTGGCTCCCTAACAAAAATTTGTCTTTACATTATAATAGGGTAAAACCCCAAAAAATTTATTACAAATCTTCCAAATACTCAAAAAACCCACTACAACTCTCAAAATTTTTTTAAACCCTATAAAATGAATTTGGGTTTTTGGGGCCCCGATGGGATGGCAAATGTCAGGCCAAACGGTGGGGGTGTGCTAGGGGGGGGGAAAAAATTTTGTCGCCTCAAAATGACGAGGAAACCCTTTTCACAAACAAGGTGCCCCGAAATTCTTGCGAAAGAGGGGGGGTAGGTTTGGCGGTTTTTGGGGCGGTCTGATCGATGTCCATTTTTTGGGGGAAAGCCCAAAAAATTTTTTCACCTACCCCTCATTCTTTAATGAGGTTAGGGGTTTTGGGTATCTAACTAAATGGAACCCAACCGGACTCCCGGAGGGCGAGCTGTACTTTGAGTTCGACCCCCGTGGGACGCCAGGGGGGAAACTCTATTTTTCTTTGGGGAGGAGGGGGTGCCTGTTTAGTGGTCAGAGATAGAGCAATACAACAATTACGGGGCCCAAAAGCGGGGAAAAAATTCGGTAAAATTTTTGGGGAAAAGAGTGAAGGAGACCCCTCAGAAAGCGACGTAAAATTGGAGAGGACGAAGCAAATGTATCTAAAAGGGACTTTTAACAAAACCCCCTTTTTGAATGGAAACCCCCCGGGAGACTACACCCCCCCACCCTTTTAAACATTTACCAGAAGATACGGTCCCCCAGACTACAAGCAAAAGAGTCGGCGTCCAAAGTTCCACGGGGCACTTTGGGCGGGCCGGGGTTTTGCGGTTGGCCAAAATTTGAAAGCAAAAATTGTGGCTCAACTAGTTAAGCAAAATGCATCGGGGAAAAACCGAAGTTATGCCCCACGGTCTAGCAAAGGGGTTTCTTGAGCAACGACCCCTGGATCCTAACAATGGACCCCGTGGAGGATAAACTCATACAGTGAAAAGCGATGGGTGGAGGGGAAAAAAATTCAATCCCCCATACGGGTTTGGGAAAAAACAGAAAAAATCATCCCCCCAGTGGGTTAAAAGTCATACCCCCATGCGTCAGCCCTTTGCCCCAGGCCCCCCCCCTATTAAATCAAACTTCTTCGAAGGATACAAAAACTATGAAACGGACGAAAAATTTCGTACAAGAAGGCATGGAACGGAAACAGCGCGCCATGGAGGGATAAAAAAAAAATTTGGGGGAAAATCATACAACGAGTTACCTACCCAAATAAGGCAATAAAAGAAGGGAAAAAAAAGGGCGGAAGTTGAATTTGTCACGAAAGAATGGACAAAAAGGGTGGAGATACAATCCCCCCAAAATTTTAACCGTTTTTTGGGGGTTTTTTCCCCCCTCCATTGAAAGGGTTTTTTAAAAATTTTCCTCCTGTGCCCATCTCGCGGTCCCTTTTTATGACCCGGAAAAAAAAAAGCCCCAAAAACTATGGTAGTTCGTTCGATGGTAATAAAAAATCTTCATGGGCTTTTAAAAGTGGATTTGGGGGCAAGGGATTGGGAAAGGTTCTTTGATTCATCAACGACCCGGGGGGCCCCAAAGGGGGGGGGGTATGTGTCATATTTTCCCACCGACAGGGGGGCATCGTGAGTGCCCAAAGGAGAAAATCCCTTTGGGAAAGGCATTGGCGTTTGGGGCCCAGACACTAGTAAACAATTTTCAAAAAAAGCCCCAAAAACCCCGAATGAAAAACCGGGGCCCTTTTTTTTTAGGCAGTAAACATAAAATCCCCCAAATACTTAACAAAATTTAGTGTATATATTTGAATCCATTCTTTTTTACCCCCCCGTAAAAAAACCGGGGCCCCTTTAGAAAATTTACAAAAAAGGGGGAACAAGATTCGAAGGGCGACCCCCTAAAAAAAAAAATGGGGCTTTAAAATCAAAATTTTTTTGGGAAGACGTAGACCCCCCTCAAACGCGGGGGACGATGGGGAAAAAATTTTACATCAAACATGGCGGAGAGGGGGAATGGGGGCATCAAGTCAAAGGGCTCTCCCCGTTGCAGTTTGGTGGAATCCCTTTCTACAGGCTGCAAAATATTTGAAGATCGGGGGGAAAAAAGGGGTTTGAGAAAAACAGGGGCCCCGGGGGAAAATTTACGAAGAAGTGTCTTAAAGCGTACAAAAAAAGTGAATAAGGGGCCCCCTTTCCCCCACAGTGAGGCAATTCGATTACTGTGGGGGAAAGGAAAAAACGACGGCGATAAATCCAGCAAAGGGGAAGGGGAAAAAATAGGCAAGAAATTCGCTTGGGGTTTTCGAGGAGGGTGACGGTCATTGCTCAAGCGGCAATTTCCCCAAAAGGGGAAAACCCTTTTTTCAATGCGTGGGATGTAACGCCGCCCCAAACAAGACCCCTTTACTCCCCAAAAGCCCCTTACAGGCTGGAAACAGTACGAAGATTTATGGGGAGTTTTCCCCCCTATCGGCTGAAAAGACCGGGGCCTCGGGGGGCCAAAAATTTTTATGCCCCCCGGGGAAGGGGGCGGGGGGATGGGGCGCCACGCATTCCGCATACGAAAAGAGTGGATTGGGTTGAAGAATTGGCCTCACTGCATTTTCTGCCATCAAAAAGGGGACAAAGGAGGAGTGCCAACGTGCGAGGCGAAGCAGCAGAAATCCAAACCCCACAAGGAACGGTTTTAAATTTTTCCCATGAAGTTTTGTTTAAAAGGGGTTTTGGGGTTTGTGTTTGATAATTGTATTTTTAAAAGTTTTGGTTGTCAATTTTTTTTTTTCAATTTCATGTTTTGTAAACTGGGAAATTTTTAAAAAAAGATTTGTATACAAAACGAATTCGTTAAATGCATAAAAAGTAAATACAAAGGGACCCCCCAAAGAAGTTCATTAGCTTGCTCTTGCGAGACCCAGAGCCATATTTTTAAGAACGACATATTTTAAAACTTGGTTAGGGGGGGCCCATAAAATTCTAAGTTTTGGGGGTTAAGGGAGGGGTGTGGTGCAAAATGTCATAAGGGGGGTATTTAACTAAAAATTTAAAAGGCCCCAAGGGGGTTTTTTTTTCCCCGTCCCAGCCCCGGCTGCGCCACCCCTTTGCTAGCCCCAGCTCTTTTGGGATTGAGGGGAAAAAACCCCAAAAGGTCTATGACGGGTTAAAATTTTTTTTTTTTTTTTTTTTTCCCCCCGGGGGGGTGGCAAAACGCGCTGCGCCCCCTTTTGGGGGGGGCTGCCCCCGGGGTGGGGGGCCCCAGCGCTGGTTGGGGCCCCCCGATTGTGTATTTTGGCATTTTTAGCATTTGGTATACGGGGGAAAAATTTTTTTCAATTTTGCTAAAAAATTCCCAAAATTCCCCCTTTTAATTCTTTCCCAAAACCTATGAAAGATCATATATCCCAAAATTTTAACATGTATAACAATTAAAGGGGCCCTTTCCCCCCCCCCCAATTTATAAGAACCCTAATGCAACCAAGTTTTGTGAAAATGCCAAATAAAAAAAAAGTTAAAATGGGGTTTAATAGGGTGATTCAATTCCAAAAACCCCAAAATTTAAAATTTCCCAAAAACCCCTTTTTTCAACCCAAAAAAATCACTCTCGCATTGAACAAAAAAAGAGTACCAAAAAAGACCAACATACAATTTTGGCATATAAGCACAAATTTTAAAAAACCCCCCCCCCCTACAGCATTGTCATGGGTGGGGGTTTAAACCCC
>JAVBHU010000077.1:42500-47296 GCA_034768395.1 Linum lewisii | reverse complement strand
GGCCGTCGGGGGGCAAGGGCCCGGGCCCCCGATGAGTAGGAGGGCGCGGCGGTGCTGCAAAACCCAGGGCGGACCCGGGCCCGGAGCGGTTTGGGGGTGCAGATCTTGGTGGTAGTAGAAAAATTTTTTCAAATGAGAACTTTGAAGGCCGAAGAGGGGAAAGGTTCCATGTAAAACGGCACTTGCACATGGGTTAGTGATCCAAAGAGGGGGGAAAAAAACCCGCCCTGATAGCGCGTGCGCGGGCTTTCCGAAAGGGAATCGGGTTTTTTAAAATTCCTGAACCAAAAACGGGCGGCTGACGGCCCAACCCTTTTTAGGGAGTCCGGAGACGTGGGCCCGGGGGGCCTTTGGGAAAAAAGATTTAAATTCTTTTTGTTTAACGGCCCGCCCACCCGGGGGAAACGACTCGTCGGAGGTAGGGTCCAGCGGGGAAGGCACCGCACGTCGCGCGGTGTGGGGGTGCCCCCCCCCGGCGGCCCATAAAAAACCCGGGGGGCCCGAGTGCCACCCGCGCCCGGTCTTTATTTCAAAAACCGCATCAGGTCCCCAAAAGGTGAACAGCCTCTGGTCGATGGAAAAATTGTAGGAAAGGGGAAAGTCGGCAAAAGGGGACCCGTAACCTCGGGAAAAGGTTTTTGGCTCTGAGGCTGGGCCCGGGGGGTCCCGTCCTGAACCCCCCCGGCTGTCGGGGACTGCCGGCTGCTCCGGGGGGAGGCGGGTCGCCGCGTGCCGGCCGGGGGCGGGTGGGAAGGGCCCTTTTCGCGGGGGCCTTCCCCGGGCTTTCGAACAGCCAGCTCAGAATGGTACGGACAAGGGGGAAAACCGATGTTTAATTAAAACAAAGCATTTCGATGGTCCTTGGGATGCTCACGCAAAAGTGATTTCTGCCCCGTGCTCTGAATGTCAAAATGAAGAAATTTAACCAAGCGCGGGGGGAAACGGCGGGGGTAAACTATGCTTCTTAAGGTAGCCAAATTGGGGCCTTTGTCATCTTAAAATTTGTGACGGCTGAATGGATTAACGAGATTCCCCTGTCCCTGTCTACTATCCCGCGAAACCCCAGCCCAAGGGAAAAGGGCTTGGCGAAATCAGCGGGGAAAGAAGACCCCGGGTTTAGCTTGACTCTAGTCCCACTTTGTGAAAGACTTGAGAGGTGTAAATATAAGTGGGAGCTCCGGCAAATTGAAAATACCACTACTTTTAACGTTTTTTTTACTTATTCCGTGAATCGGAAAGGGGGGGCATGGCCCCTCCTTTTGGACCAAAGGCCGTTCGGCGGGCCGTTTTCCCGGGGGGAAGACTTTTTCAGGTGGGGGGGTTTGGCTGGGGGGGAAAATCTTTTTAAAAGATAACGCGGGTGTTTCCCAAGATGAGCTCAACGAGAACAGAAATTCGTGTGGAAAAAAAAGGGTAAAAGCTCGTTTGATTCTGAAATTTTCCCGTACGAATACGAACCGTGAAAGCGTGGCCTATCGATCCTTTTGACCTTCGGAATTTGAAGCTAGGGGGTGTCAGAAAAGTTACCCCCAGGGATAACTGGCTTGTGGCAGCCAAACGTTCATTGCGACGTTGTTTTTTTATCCCTTTGATGCGGGTCTTCCTATCATTGTAAGCAGAATTTTACCAAGTGTTGGATTTTTTCACCCAACCCAAAAGGGAAAGTGAGTTGGGGGGTTTTGACCGTGTGAGACAGGTTAGTTTTACCCCACTGATGACCGCCCTTTGCGACGTAATTTTCCCAAACCCAGTACGAGAGGGGAAACCCGGGGGTTTGAAATTTGGTCCCTGCGCTTTGGGTTTAAAAGCCAGTGGCCGAAGCTACCGTGCGCTTGGGTTAGGGCTGAACGCCTCTAAGTAGAATCCGGGCTGGCCCGACGCCTGCGTTCGCTGCCCGATTGCCGACCAGCAGTAGGGGCCCCTTTCCCGGGCCCCCCAAAAGGGGGGTGTCGTTGGCCAAAACCCGGCTTTTCGGAAGGTTTGTGGGCCCCCCCCCTTTAATTTTTGATTTCCCTGAATAGAACCCTTTGAGACGACTTAAATACGCGACGGGGTATTGTAAGTGGCAGAGTGGCCTTGCTGCCACGATCCACTGAGATTCAGCCCCATGTCGCTCCGATTCGTCCCTCCCCCTTTGCAACCCTTCTTACAACTCCTCAAAAATTTACACAAGGGTCCAGACTAAGAGGGTTAACTATAGAGTACAAACTATTCAAGTGTCACGGCCGTCTGATGGTCCCTTACGTAACAACCTTGGAGTGTATGAATCTTGACCACACGCCCACGCCGAAAACAGTCATTGCATATCTATTGATGAAAAGTTGGCATAGGTGGATTGGACCATATGGTCATCTCATTTCGTAGCATGTGGTTATATCAAACTCCTTGAGACGATTTCCAGGGAAGGGGGTTGGATGACCAATCTGTGGAAGAATCCCACCCCACTCTGCTTGCACTCCCACGTCGGTATATGAGTGTATTGGGCAAAAAAATTGAATCCAGGAGTGCAAGTGGAATGTTGCCATCAATACCTTAGAGGCTCATCCGTGGCGTCCTAGTCGGCCATGGCCACGAATCGGACACGGACACGGATCGGACAATGCCATGGTCGGCATCAAAAGCAAAATATTCGGGAAATATTTTGATACTAATCCAAAAATTATAAAGCTTTGCATCACGAATGGTTATGGCATGCTTAACATCCGGGTGTTCGGGGCTCTCGGCTCTGTGGCTCGGCCCTGCATCGGGGGCTGGGTCCGGGGCTCTAGGCCTTGCATCCGGAGCTGGACCGGGGCTCTCGGCCCTGCATCCGGGTCTGGGTCAGGCATCTCGGCCCTGCATCCGGGGATGCCCGGGGACCGGGCCCTACATCAGGGGCTGGCTCAGGGCTCTCGGCCCTGCATCCGGGGCTGGCCCGGGGGCTTTCGGCCCTGCATCCGGGGCTGGCCCGGGGGCTCTCGGCCCTGCATCCGGGGCTGGCCCGGGGGCTCTCGGCCCTGCATCCGGGGCTGGCCCGGGGGCTCTCGGCCCTGCATCCGGGGCTGGCCCGGGGCTCTCGGCCCTGCATCCGGGTCTGGCACTGGGCTCTCGGCCCTGCATCCGGGTGTCCAGCATCAAAAGAAAAAATATTCGGGAAATATTTAATACTAATTCAAAAATTATGAAACTTTGTACCATGAATGGTTATGGTATGCTTAACATCTCTGCAAAATTTCAGATCAAAACTCCTTAAAATGAAGATTTTATGGGGGGGTGTGACTCCTCGGCTATATTGATGTCTACCCGTGGGGAGAGAGGAAAAGTTGCTATTTGCTCTATAGGGGGGTGGTGCCGACCCCCCTCGGTGGGCCGACCGTGAACGTGAGCGTGGCCACCGTCCGTGAGGCACACCAGGGGGCAAGGAGGGTGGGCCGCCGGCCTTCGGTCGCCGCCGGCTATCGCCGGCGGTCGGCATTCGGTGGTCAGTCGGCTTTTTTCATGGTTCAGTGGGTCTATTTGCTCTATAGGGGGTGTGTGCCGACCCCCTCGGTGGGCCGACCGTGAACGTGAGCGTGGCCACCGTCCGTGAGGCACACCAGGGGGCAAGATTGGTGGACCGCCGGCCGTCGGCGGTGGTCGCCGCCGGCATTCGGTGATCGGTCGGCTTTTTTCAGCGTTCAGTGGGTCTATTATAGCGGGTGTCCGAAGCTGATAGTAGGTCTCCGACCGTTGCCGACCATGACCATATCCGTGACCGTGCTCACCGTCCGTGGCCACTGCTTCAATAAACACACACACACACGCGCGCGCGCGCGCGGCGGGCGGAGGCGGCGGGGCGGGGCCGGCGTGTGGTGGCCGTGTGATAGGCGTGTGATAGGCGTGTGATAGGCGTGTGTTAGCAGTGTGTTAGCAGAGTGTCAGTTGTGACAGTGTGTTTGACAGTGTGTTAGACAAGTGGGTTTGACAAGGTGTTGACAAGGGTGTCATGCACCCCTGCTCTCGGCTCTGTGACTCGGCCCGGCATCCGGGGCTGTGTCCGGGGTCCTTTGCTCGGTAACTCGGCCCTGCATCCGGGGCTCTTCGGGTCTCTCGGCTCTGTGGCTTGGCCGTACATCCGGGGTCCTTGGGCTCGGTAGCTGGGCCCGGCATCCGGGGCCCTTGGCTTCGTGACTCGGCTCGGCATCCGGGACTCTCGGCCCGGCATCCGGGGGCAGCGCCGGGTCTCTCGGCCCTGCATCCGGGGCTGTGTCCGAGGCCCTTGGCTTGGTGGCTCGGCCTGGCATCCGGTGCTGATCCGGAGCCCTTGGCTTCGTGACTCGGCCCGGCATCAGGGGCAGGGCCGGGGCTCTTGGCCCGGCATCAGGGGCTGGCCCAGGTCTCTCGGCCCGGCATCAGGGGCTGGCCCGGGTCTCTCGGCCCTGCATCGGGGGATGCCTCGGGGCCCTCGGCATTGCATCCGGGGTTGGACCGGGGATCTCGGCCCTGCATCCGGGGCTGTGTCCGGGGCCCTTGGCTTGGTGGCTCGGCCTGGCATCCGGGGCTGGTTCGGGGCCCTTGGCTTCGTGACTCGGCCCGGCATAAGTTGCAGGGGCAGGGCCGGGGCTCTCGGCCGTGCATCCGGGGCTGGCCCGGGTCTCTCGGCCCTGCATCCGGGGTTGGACCGGGGATCTCGGCCC
Source organism: Linum lewisii (assembly GCA_034768395.1). Taxonomy (NCBI): domain Eukaryota; kingdom Viridiplantae; phylum Streptophyta; class Magnoliopsida; order Malpighiales; family Linaceae; genus Linum; species Linum lewisii. The sequence continues at coordinate 42,641 of JAVBHU010000077.1, read as the reverse complement.
TGCATCCGGGGCTGTGTCCGGTGCTCTCGGCCCTGCATCCGGGGCTGTGTCCGGTGCTCTCGGCCCTGCATCCGGGTGTGTGCAGCAGCAAAAGAAAAATATTCGAGAAATATTTAATACTAATCCAAAAATTATGAAACT
>JAVBHU010000077.1:22500-25000 GCA_034768395.1 Linum lewisii | reverse complement strand
CATTCGGTGGTCAGTCGGCTTTTTTCATGGTTCAGTGGGTCTATTTGCTCTATAGGGGGGTGGTGCCGACCCCCTCGGTGGCCGACCGTGAACGTGAGCGTGGCCACCGTCCGTGAGGCACACCAGGGGGCAAGATTGGTGGACCGCCGGCCGTCGGCGGTGGTCGCCGCCGGCATTCGGTGATCGGTCGGCTTTTTTCAGCGTTCAGTGGGTCTATTATAGCGGGTGTCCGAAGCTGATAGTAGGTCTCCGACCGTTGCCGACCATGACCATATCCGTGACCGTGCTCACCGTCCGTGGCCACTGCTTCAATAAACACACACACACGCGCGCGCGCAGGCGCGCGCGGGCGCGGGCGCGGGCGCCGGCGTGGGCGTGTGATAGGCGTGTGATAGGCGTTGTGATAGGCGTGTGTTAGCAGTGTGTTAGCAGAGTGTCAGTGTGACAGTGTGTTTGACAGTGTGTTAGACAAGTGGGTTTGACAAGGTGTTGACAAGGGTGTCATGCACCCCTGCTCTCGGCTCTGTGACTCGGCCCGGCATCCGGGGCTGTGTCCGGGGTCCTTTGCTCGGTAACTCGGCCCTGCATCCGGGGCTCTTCGGGTCTCTCGGCTCTGTGGCTTGGCCGTACATCCGGGGGTCCTTGGCTCGGTAGCTGGGCCCGGCATCCGGGGCCCTTGGCTTCGTGACTCGGCTCGGCATCCGGGACTCTCGGCCCGGCATCCGGGGCAGCGCCGGGTCTCTCGGCCCTGCATCCGGGGCTGTGTCCGAGGCCCTTGGCTTGGTGGCTCGGCCTGGCATCCGGTGCTGATCCGGAGCCCTTGGCTTCGTGACTCGGCCCGGCATCAGGGGCAGGGCCGGGGTCTTGGCCCGGCATCAGGGGCTGGCCCAGGTCTCTCGGCCCGGCATCAGGGGCTGGCCCGGGTCTCTCGGCCCTGCATCGGGGGTTTGCCTCGGGGCCCTCGGCATTGCATCCGGGGTTGGACCGGGGATCTCGGCCCTGCATCCGGGGCTGTGTCCGGGGCCCTTGGCTTGGTGGCTCGGCCTGGCATCCGGGGCTGGTTCGGGGCCCTTGGCTTCGTGACTCGGCCCGGCATAAGTTGCAGGGGCAGGGCCGGGGCTCTCGGCCGTGCATCCGGGGCTGGCCCGGGTCTCTCGGCCCTGCATCCGGGGTTGGACCGGGGATCTCGGCCCTGCATCCGGGGCTGTGTCCGGTGCTCTCGCCCTGCATCCGGGGCTGTGTCCGGTGCTCTCGGCCCTGCATCCGGGTGTGCAGCAGCAAAAGAAAAATATTCGAGAAATATTTAATACTAATCCAAAAATTATGAAACTTTGTATCATGAATGGTTATGGTATGCTTAACATCTCTGCAAAATTTCAGATCAAAACTCCTTAAAATGAAGATTTTATGGGGGGGTGTGACTCCTCGGCTATATTGATGTCTACCCGTGGGAGAGAGGAAAAGTTGCTATTTGCTCTATAGGGGGGTGGTGCTGACCCCCCTCGGTGGCCGACGTGCGCTTGACCCTGGCCACTGTCCCTGAGCACTGCTTGGTTATCCGCAGGGCACCCCATGGGGCAAGGTGGGTGGGCCGTCGGCCGGCGGCCGTCGGTCGCCGGCGGCTGGTCGCCGGCGGTCGGCATTCGGTGGTCAGTCGGCCTTTTCAAGGTTTAGTGGGTCTAATTTGTCGGTGTTTCCGGCCCTTCCGCTGGCCTCCACTGAGTCTTCCGCATGGTAGACCGTTGCAGTTTGGCTCCCCGATGGTTATTGTCGGTCTCCGGTGGTTGCCGTTGCGGCGTGTTGGTAGTATCTCGGGTGGCCTGGGTGTACGTCCCGTTCGATCTTTGTCCGGTTCTTCTGTTTTCTCTTTCGTGTTAAGCGGTGCGTTGATGGTCACGTTTGGTGAACTTGTTTGGTGGGCTTTGCAACGTCTAAGCTCATTGGCGGGTCATCGGATGCTGGCTGTCATACGTTGTACGTGATGCACATGAGTGGTTTTTGAGTTGTTTGGGAGGACGGGCTCCGTGCTTTGAGCATCGAACCGTGGTCTCACATCTCTCTTCATTGCCTCCTTCCCTGACCCGATGGTGGAGAACGAGTTCCTGTGTTGCCAACCCAAGAAGGGGAATTATCATGTTGCAAGACCCGTTCTACCTTGTGCCCCCTTGGGGTGCATGGTGGACATCGTGGTGGCCCACTAGTTCCAGTCTCTCACCCTCGGTGCGTTTCATGGACCTAGTGTGTCGCTTGTGCTCTCGGATGCTGGAAGTGATGTGGCCATGGGTGCTTACATCCTCAATGGTTGGCCCGACCCTTCGATTCATTTATTATGACTGCATCTTCTTATCTTTGGTGCTTCGGCTCCGACCCTAGGGAGATGCGTCGAATGAGGGAATGCTACCTGGTTGATCCTGCCAGTAGTCATATGCTTGTCTCAAAGTTTAAAGCCAGCATGTGTGAGTATGAACAAATTCAGACTGTGAAACTGCGATTGGCTCTT
>JAVBHU010000077.1:0-2500 GCA_034768395.1 Linum lewisii | reverse complement strand
CAGCCCCGGATGCCAGGCCGAGCCACCAAGCCAAGGGCCCCGGACACAGCCCGGATGCAGGGCCGAGATCCCCGGTCCAACCCGGATGCAATGCCGAGGGCCCCGAGGCATCCCCGATGCAGGGCCGAGAGACCCGGGCCAGCCCCTGATGCCGGGCCGAGAGACCTGGGCCAGCCCCTGATGCCGGGCCAAGAGCCCCGGCCCTGCCCCTGATGCCGGGCCGAGTCACGAAGCCAAGGGCTCCGGATCAGCACCGGATGCCAGGCCGAGCCACCAAGCCAAGGGCCTCGGACACAGCCCCGGATGCAGGGCCGAGAGACCCGGCGCTGCCCCGGATGCCGGGCCGAGAGTCCCGGATGCCGAGCCGAGTCACGAAGCCAAGGGCCCCGGATGCCGGGCCCAGCTACCGAGCCAAGGACCCCGGATGTACGGCCAAGCCACAGAGCCGAGAGACCCGAAGAGCCCCGGATGCAGGGCCGAGTTACCGAGCAAAGGACCCGGACACAGCCCCGGATGCCGGGCCGAGTCACAGAGCCGAGAGCAGGGGTGCATGACACCCTTGTCAACACCTTGTCAAACCCACTTGTCTAACACACTGTCAAACACACTGTCACACTGACACTCTGCTAACACACTGCTAACACACGCCTATCACACGCCTATCACAGCCTATCACACGCCCACGCCCGCGCGCCCGCGCCCGCGCGCGCGCGCGCGCGCGCGCGGTGTGTGTGTTTTATTGAAGCAGTGGCCACGGACGGTGAGCACGGTCACGGATATGGTCATGGTCGGCAACGGTCGGAGACCTACTATCAGCTTCGGACACCCGCTATAATAGACCCACTGAACGCTGAAAAAAGCCGACCGATCACCGAATGCCGGCGGCGACCACCGCCGACGGCCGGCGGTCCACCAATCTTGCCCCTGGTGTGCCTCACGGACGGTGGCCACGCTCACGTTCACGGTCGGCCACCGAGGGGGTCGGCACCACCCCCCTATAGAGCAAATAGACCACTGAACCATGAAAAAAGCCGACTGACCACCGAATGCCGACCGCCGGCGATAGCCGGCGGCGACCGAAGGCCGGCGGCCCACCCTCCTTGCCCCCTGGTGTGCCTCACGGACGGTGGCCACGCTCACGTTCACGGTCGGCCACCGAGGGGGGTCGGCACCACCCCCTATAGAGCAAATAGCAACTTTTCCTCTCTCCCACGGGTAGACATCAATATAGCCGAGGAGTCACACCCCCCATAAAATCTTCATTTTAAGGAGTTTTGATCTGAAATTTTGCAGAGATGTTAAGCATACCATAACCATTCATGGTACAAAGTTTCATAATTTTTGAATTAGTATTAAATATTTCCCGAATATTTTTCTTTTGATGCTGGACACCCGGATGCAGGGCCGAGAGCCCAGTGCCAGACCCGGATGCAGGGCCGAGAGCCCCCGGGCCAGCCCCGGATGCAGGGCCGAGAGCCCCGGGCCAGCCCGGATGCAGGGCCGAGAGCCCCGGGCCAGCCCCGGATGCAGGGCCGAGAGCCCCGGGCCAGCCCCGGATGCAGGGCCGAAAGCCCCCGGGCCAGCCCCGGATGCAGGGCCGAGAGCCCTGAGCCAGCCCTGATGTAGGGCCGGGTCCCCGGGCATCCCCGGATGCAGGGCCGAGATGCCTGACCCAGACCCGGATGCAGGGCCGAGAGCCCCGGTCCAGCTCCGGATGCAAGGCCTAGAGCCCCGGACCAGCCCCGATGCAGGGCCGAGCCACAGAGCCGAGAGCCCCGACACCCGGATGTTAAGCATGCCATAACCATTCGTGATGCAAAGCTTTATAATTTTTGGATTAGTATCAAAATATTTCCCGAATATTTTGCTTTTGATGCCGACCATGGCATTGTCCGATCCGTGTCCGTGTCCGATTCGTGGCCATGGCCGACTAGGACGCCACGGATGAGCCTCTAAGGTATTGATGGCAACATTCCACTTGCACTCCTGGATTCAATTTTTTTGCCCAATACACTCATATACCGACGTGGGAGTGCAAGCAGAGTGGGGTGGGATTCTTCCACAGATTGGTCATCCAACCCCCTTCCCTGGAAATCGTCTCAAGGAGTTTGATATAACCACATGCTACGAAATGAGATGACCATATGGTCCAATCCACCTATGCCAACTTTTCATCAATAGATATGCAATGACTGTTTTCGGCGTGGGCGTGTGGTCAAGATTCATACACTCCAAGGTTGTTACGTAAGGGACCATCAGACGGCCGTGACACTTGAATAGTTTGTACTCTATAGTTAACCCTCTTAGTCTGGACCCTTGTGTAAATTTTTGAGGAGTTGTAAGAAGGGTTGCAAAGGGGGAGGGACGAATCGGAGCGACATGGGGCTGAATCTCAGTGGATCGTGGCAGCAAGGCCACTCTGCCACTTACAATACCCCGTCGCGTATTTAAGTCGTCTGCAAAGGATTCTATTCACTGCTCGGTGGAAATCATAATTCAA
>JAVBHU010000076.1:37500-47308 GCA_034768395.1 Linum lewisii | reverse complement strand
TAAAGCCGGGAGAGGGTCCAAAGGCACCCCCCACTCCCAGGAAAAAAGTTTCGGGGTTTGGGCCGTACCTGATATATTCCCCATTTTAAAAGTCCGGTGCGTCGGTTATAGATAGTGTTTTCCCTCCCATTTTGGGGGTTTTTGAGATTCCTTAGGGTTGTAACTCATAGGAGGCTTAAGTGCTTCCTATCAATCTTTTCCCTTTCTTTTTTAAGGTCATTTTGGCCCTTAATTTCTTCAAATGCTCTTCGAATGGAACCCCTTTCCCAATGCTAGAAAGTCGTATAATAAAAATTCTTCTTTAGAAGGACCTTGTACCCTTTGACCCTTTTAAGATTCAAAGGCGCGGCTTCTGCAACTGCTAAAACCCGATTCATGAAATTCGTAACATAGATATAAAAACAAATTGAGGAGAGGTAGATTTTACAGAGGCTTATTTTGGGGTGGTTTTGAGGAAATCCTTAAAGAAATAGACATTCCAAGCTCCAAATAAGTCTTATAACTCTTCTTGGATTGATTGAATTTACTGAACCTAAAGTTTTGCTTCCCAAGGGTTTTATAAAGATGTTTTGGGTGCTTTACCACTTTTGTAAAGTTTGCTTTCTATTTGAAAAAAAAAGGGCCTCCATAGGGGTTTCTGAGGGTTGTCCCTCAGGATTAATTTTAGTTACAAACTAAGCACCCAAGTCTAGGGCTTGAACCCTTTTCATGGATGGAGAAGTTAAATCTTGTACCGGAAAAACCCTTTGTGGCAATCATTTTCCTGTTGGATGCTGGCCGGAACAAAGCCAACCCAGGTATACTCGGAGATCGGGCTTAAAGTTCTTCTCTTGGAATAGTTTCAATAAGTATGGAAGAATGCCCGAAACAAGAAGGGGTCATTCGACAAAATGGATCTCCACGGTAGATAAGTGACGGGCCTGGAAAACTGCCAGCAAAATCCGGTAAAGAGCCTCTTTCCTCATCTAAAAATAAGACTGAGGTTGAAGTAAGCCGAATAGCCTAAACTGACGGGATTGTCAAGATTCATTTCGAGCGCTAACCAAGGTTTGCTCCATCTTCGTTTTTGGAAAACGGGAGTAAAGGAAGACCCTGTCACTAGGATAATCACTAAGGGATAGGGAGTAGAACTTGATGGGGCCTGCGAGAACGACCAATTCAGGCTGCAAAGTTAACGAATGGTGCTTGGGCTGCCGCTTTTTGAGAAGCCTAGAATGTCGTTTTGCTGGTTTTCAATCATTTTTAAGCTAAAAGGAAAGCAAAATTTTTTTATTTTTTTCCCTTGGAAAGAAGATTTTTCCCCAAATTATTTTTTTGGTGGTATTTCTTCCAAAGTTTTAAAGTAACCCGGGGTTTAAAATAAATTGAATGGTTCGACAAAGAGTAGGCCCCGAACTCTCAACAAATTTAAGGAGGGAAAAAACCAACGGGGGAAAAGAACTCCCTCAGTCCCCTTTTTTAGTACAAGAATCCGTTCCTGTACCTTTACATTTCCTTATTGGTTATGCGACAGAAAAACCAACCCTTTGCCCATGGGTAACTACTCGCCTCGGAAGATTCCCTGGAAAAAAGGTTCTTTCGTCTGCGACAGTATTCCCAATATGGTTGCATGCGGAAGGCAAGCACAAAAAGTATGAGTTCCAGAAAAATTGATCTCCCCCGGAGTAATTACCTCCTTGGAAAACGCCCGGGAAAACCTTCTCTCGGGGGTAAGACCTGGCTTCTTGCAAAGAGAATGGTAACATAGGCGGTCACTAATAAACTTTTAGCCTAGATGCCGGGACATTAGCAAGAGATTCACTCTCTCGGGAACCTAACCAGGGTTGGCCATTCTAAACCCAAAACCCAGTTAGACTTTCTTCAACGAAAGACGCCACTAATCGAAATGGGCGATTTGAACTGAATTGAGGAGCTCGTGAGGACTCATGGCTTGAAAAATTAATAGGATCCAAAGTATCAGGCATAGCTGGTTACCTTAGACTGACAAAGGGTTCCAGAACAATGTTCGTTTCTTAGAAGTGTTTGATCTTTTAGCGAAGGAAAGCAAAGAGAAGGTTTCCGATAATATTGTTGTATTTTTCAATTCGAACAAGGAATTTTTGCGCTTCATTGCTTTGGTTTATAGTTTAGCAATGATCAAGTCCTTCCTTCTACACGGGTGAAAGTTTAAAGATAGGGGGTTTGAAAGGCTTTAGTCTTAAGTCTCAATACATCTGTAGGTAAGGAAAAAAAGGAGCAGGTTGATAAAGCGCAGGGAGCTTCCGCCTTTTTGGAAATGGTTTATTAGCAGCCGCGGATTGTGGAGGCGGGCGAACTACACCTTATCCATTGGGAAGCAGGCGATCTTTCGTGTTTTTTTGCTGAACAGCCCAAAATTTAAAAGGGACCTAGTGTCATAAACTTTATCACGGGAAACCAGAGGCTCAAAAGTACTGGGCCTATCTACTGCTGATCCAGAGAACGGTTCCAAATTTTTTGTTGACCAATAATAAAATGGGCAAGAAAGCCTTACTTCTCGTCCTTTGATTAGTGGGCTAAAGAAAATTAGTCGACAAGGAACGTAATGCTCCTGGCCTTACCTTGTCAAACAGTTGCCAACTATGACATGTTTCGGGAGTCTTGGTGCTGTTTCTTCCTGACCAAGCCCCCAAACCCTTCTTCACGAGTGCTGTTAGGAAGCCCAGTGCAAATGAGTCTCTAGGCTTCCGTTATAAAAAGACCTAAATATGGAACGTTCACGAGAAGGAATTCTTTAAAGCACTCCAGTATAAGTTTGCAGTCTCTACCTTCTACTTACAACCTCGAGTCTTATATAAAGAGGTGAAGAAGTGGTGCTGCTGTGTAACGGTCGTTGTAGGAGTTCATCTATGGAGTCGGACTCTGCTGAGTATCCTGTTTTGGGATTCGTCGCAGTACCTTTCAAAGAGCCCTAGACTCCTTTTTGGGATTTTATACTATAATTGTGCCATAAAATATTTAGGTTAAACCCTTTCTCTGTGATCCATAAACTTGTTGTTTTTGGACGCTAGTTACAATCCCTTTCGAATAATGGCTTTGCCACAAAGTTAAAGTTCCGGTACCAGTTTGCGAAGTTCCTCTTCAATGGAACGGGTTAAAAGATAGGGGATTCTTTTGCTTAGCTCAAAGCTTTTCCATGAGGGACTCCCTTCTTGGAGACCCAAGGAGCTTTTTTCAGGATAAGTTGAAAAATGTTATTATTACGCCGAGTAACCTCCTCCTTAAGGCAATAAAATGCCAAGGCCAAGGAAGAACTGAGGACTAAGGATCTGAGTAAATCACTTAGAGCGGAAGCAGAGGTAATTACATAAAATTTCGTGATAAGATAGAGCTTAGGTACGGTTTTTCTGCCATATTTGTCCGGAGAAGACAGCTTCCCTCGAAGTGAACCCCTCCGAATAAAAATTGTATCGGGCTGAAGCCTAGCCATAAGAGTGTGTATGATAGCCCGTATAACGAAACATCGCCTGGCATGGAGTTTGGTTTACGACGAGAAGCCAGCTTTTGAAAGGCCACTGACCGAAAATAATTGGGCCTAGGGTTTGAAAGTCCTTAAACTTAGCTTGATCCCAACTACATCCGCTTTTTCGGACAGCCGTTCGCATTACAAGCAGAGATTTCCTCAGAATATTAGGAGCCAAAAAATATCAAAACCATAGGTAAAGAAAGAATGGGCAAACACAACTTTGGACCAAGTCCCATTATTTATCATAAATATCGTTATATGTTTCTGTTTTATAAATTAGCGAAAGAGAATCACTCCTTGTTTTTGAATGCCCGGGATCTTTAAATTTTGGATTAGGATAGGCGGTAAACCTCCGGTAGAGATTGCATGGCTAGGCTTGGATGCAGCTCCGTTGGCCGGCTGGGCCATATGGCTTCAACCCTTCAAAGGTTGAGAGAGTCGCTGCAAAGGCGCTAAACCTTATCCGGAATCAACCCCCCATTTCCTTTTAACAACCTTAATAAACTTTTCTTCATCTGCACCTTAAGCCTTTTTTTATTTTTGTTGATTCAAGGTAGCGTACTTGCTTCCAACCCCAAGCGTAGGGGTTAGAACGAGCCCCGGAACGAATTCCGGTTTGGAAAAGGAGCCAAAAAACGTGAGCGCCCCCATCTTTTCAAAAGAACAAGCGCGAAACTTTTTTTTGAGAAAAAGGGGCCTTAAAATTCGAATAGTAGTAAGGCGCGTTAAGCCTATAACAGTATAGTAAGGGTTCTTGCTCTTTAAACGCTTTTTTTTCAATAATGTGCGTATTAGCTTTGAATAACTAGCAAGTGCTTTTCTTCGTGTTATTGTATTGCTTGGTTTCTGCCTGTCTTGTGTGGCGCGGAAGTATCCGCAACTAAAAGAAATGATGGAAGTCATTCCCAAAGGGAACTAGTCATCCTGCGCCGACTACGATAAAGCAAGTAGCCAAGCGCAAGACGAAGGCATTTTTTCGAAAGGCCCCTGAGCTACTATATAGCAGGACCTATGTCAAGCCAAAAAGTTTAAGAAAGGCGCCGGGTTCGCACGACTAATCAGGAAAAACAATAGGGACCCATATTAGTGCTTGTTTGGATCTTGACGGTCCGACTTCCAAACTCTAAGCTTTGGCTTGCTTGGGGAATTAAAGACCTTTTTTTAAATTAGTCTTTAGACTGGATTATATTGGCCGCGCCGGGCTTTGCTTGTGGTGGGTTGACCATTTCAGGGACAGCGGTCGGTAGTCGCAATCGTTTCGACTTTGGTAAAGGTTGTACCGGACCTTTAAAGAAACTCAGTTATGAATGAGCCGAGTCTGGGAGGCGATCGTGATAATCGGCCGGGCAGGCAAGAAGTTGTACTTCACTTGCCGTGCTGGGCAAAGGCGGAGGGCGTATGGTGTTTTCTCTTTAGGACAAGTTGGCAGGATGGCCCTATCGAGATATCATCCATCAAGTAGCATCAAAAGTTCTAGTCCTGCTGATCAGTAATCCGAGCATTTCCGAAGCTTCGGAGTACCTTAATTTGATAGGCCCTATTTATGGGCATTCGCTGGTACCCCTCTGTCCTGCCTTCCCCACCGGTTCCGACCGGGAGCTACAGCACAACTTCACGGACAACTCGGATCGACTGCCTTGACTGGGTCTGCCCTTGATCCTAGCTATGCAAAAAGGTTTCCCCCAATGTGATCCTTGCTGTGCTTGACGGTCCCTCTAGTATGAACTCACTTGGTGGCTCTTACTACCTTTGCTTTTCCCGATTAACCCCCTTAAATCCCCTTGATCACCTAACCCTTTGAATGGGTATTTCACTAGTTCTAAATGGAATGATGGAGCTAGAGCTAATGAAGTTTTTAAGTGTGTATTTGACGATACTCATCTGGAAAGAATTTAGGATCGTCTCGGAGCTTGCCAGAATGCGTACAGATTGGAAAAAATTTTTTTTGGGGGTAAAAAAAAAATTTAAATTAGTCAGTTAACCTTTGTTTTTTTGTTCCCGGAAAACGGCCCCCTTTTTGGTTAAAAAAAAAAACCAAAGGGGAGGGGGGTTTACCTCAAAGGGGTTTGCTCACGATACGTTTTTTAATGGGGGGCCCCGTGTTTTTCGAAAAAAAGGAGGGGAGGGACTTTTTTGGGTTAATCAGATCTTTTTATTTTCTGCGTTTCTTACCTTTTTTTTTTAAACTTGTACTGCTCTGGACCGGCTAAAAAAATCCTTAAGGAAGGGGGCTATAATAACGGCTTTTTTCCCCCCTTGAACCCCCTGGTTTGGGGTTTTTTGGGGGGGGGGGGTGAGTTTATAAAATAAAAACAGTTTGGGGGGTTTTGGCCCTTTCTTTTGAAAGAAAAAGTCAAAAATGACGACCTTGGGGTTTTTTATGTTGGAAAAATATTTTTAAAAAAAAAAAAATTTAAAGTTTTTAAAGGGATTTCTTGGCCCCGTTAGAAGGAACTAAATCCATCGTGGAAACGGTTAAAATTTTAAGGTGACTCTCTTTAAGAGCAAAGCAAAGGATTCAGTCCGAAGGTATTTGAACATCACCTAAAAAGAAAAGGTCCGCGTTAAGGAGGTCTAGAAAAGCTTGGAGATTGACACAATTCAGAAGTCTAGACAGTTTGGGAGTTGCGGTTATGTCTTTACGCGTGTCCTATCAAGGAGCTGTTTGGAGAAACGTCGAGCAATTTTTCATTTTTTTTGTAAGTGGCAGCTTGATATGATGTCGGCAGGGGTAGTCAATATTTAGGAAGACATAGTTAACAATCCGGACGTAGGTAAAGGTTGTCCGCAGTAGTGGGGCGATCGAATGTCCTTTCATGTCTGTCGCTGAGCTCGTACGCAAAATGTAGCCACGTGGATGAGATTGTCTTCTTCTTGCTTATTTTAAAAGTGAGGGTTCGTCGGAAGCTTTGGAGTATCTTTTTGATAGCGCCTCTTTGTATGGATTCCTGCTGAAATCCCGCCAGTGTCCTCCTCCTTCCCCCCCGCCTCCACCGCGGAGTAACATGAAACTTCCGGACACTCATGCGATCGAGACTGCCGTTGAACGCCATGGGCGTTGCTCCGCCTGAGCATAACAAGGATCCCCCTTGATCCTTGCGGATGTGCTTGACGTCCCTAATAGACCACTTGGACTCTTACTCCAGCTTTCCGAGGTTCCGCAATGAACCCGTCCAGTGCTCCTCTTTCGCATCCTCGTCACTCTTTGATCGGGATACTTTCCCTAGTTCCTAACTGAATGATGGGACGTAGAGGCAAGCAGTTATGGATACGGTGCTTACCCTGACGCTTCTCCACCTCGAAAGAATTGTAGGAGTCGTCTCGGAGAATCCCGAATGACCGTCGAGAAATTCTAAGTACCCGTGCAGCTATTGTTGTTACCTCCGAGCCTCCCCAAAAGGGTTTCAGGGGGATTGGGGAAATTTGGGGATATTTTTTTGTATTTCTTGAAAAGCTCTAGGGCACCTACTTCCCAAAATAAGTCTCGGCATATCGCGCGTAAAAAAGATTGTTTAAGTAAGGGTTTTTTTAAGGGACCAATTTTTAGGGGCGGCCCTTCCCCGCCCTGAAAAGGGCCCCCCCCCCCGGGCTTTCGAACCCTTTTCTTTTCAATTTAAAAAGGTCCCCAGGGCCCCAAATTTTACAGCTTTCCCACCATAAAATTGGGCCTTTGGGGGGTAAACCTTTTTGGAGGAAGGGCGAAAAAGGGGCCGATTTGAAAAGGGGGAAAGTGAAACAAGGGCGGGAAAAAAAGGGGTTTTCTGGTCCCACCGGGGCCGGGGGGGGTTTTTGGGGGGGTGGGGCCCGAAAAAGGGGATTGAAAAAGGAATTTGGGTGTTATCCCCCCCAAATGGGGTCTGTTGTCGGGGGAGCTTTGAAAGTTGTTTTTCCCGAATTTTTTGGTGGGCCCTTGCCCAATAAACCACTTGTTATTTTAACAAGAAATTTTCTACTTCTGTGGGTTTCCCTTCTCCATCGTTTTTGTGTAGGAATTTTCCTTTTGGGGGGCCGATAAGACTTGGGTTAAGGGAGAAGGTTTTAACCTCCTACGACCTCCGGCAAAAGTTTTTCTGAAGGAGAAAAGAACGGGGATCGTCGATTTTTCCCTTTAAAAATTGAGGGAGCGTTTGGTCGGCGATGGGGAAAATTTTCCCTGTGCCCCAATTCAAAAAACCCAGCAAGTTCCCACTCTTTTCCTCTTGGGACCAGGGGCAGCCTCGCCCGAGCGAAGTCGATGTGTCGGGAAAACTGGGGTTTGGTTTTGACCTTTTTACATCCATGCTTTTTTCTGGGTGCTTTGTGAGGGTTAAACTTCCCCCTTATTTCCCTTCTATTTTTAAAAAAAGCCTTTTTTTCCCCCTATTATGATAGATCAAGGGCCCCCTTCCTGCCCCCCCAATTTTTTTTTTTGCTTTTAGTGATTTATGGGTCTTCGCTCATTCTTTTTTCTTGAAAAATGGTGCCAAGGGGGGAAAGGCCCCTCTATTAGGGATTGGTCGAGCATTTTTCACCCCCCCCGGAAAAGGGGAATCCCCCGGGCCGAGGGTCTCACCCACCCTGAATGTGTGGGATTTACTTCCCCCCCTTTTTAACCTACCTGTAATCCCCCTGTGTCCCCCCCCCCTGATGGACAAAAGGGGTTTTTTAAGAAACCCCCCGGGTTAAACAGCCCCTATAGCATTCGGTACATGTTCTGGAAGAGTAAAGGGTCACCACAAAATTTTCCCCCCCCAATTTTAGGGGTCGGGGGGGTTCGCGGGTTCATTGCTGTGCTTAATAGGCTCCCCTTTCTAAAACCCCGCCCCCCTCCCCGTTTTCACCGGGAGGGGTTTTTGAAAAAACCCCCCGGACGAGGCCCCAAGAGGGAAGCCAACGGTTCAGATAAACCCCGCCCCCTCTGTATATTGTCTTTTCCCAAAAAAAAAAGGGGAGCCCCCATTAAAGAAGTGGGAAACAAGGGTCAATCCTAACCACCCCCTTCTCAGGAAAAACCGTGGGAGTTACCGCTCAACAGCCCCCACCCCCAAGCATTAGTCTTCCTTACAGAAGGGAGTGGGAGGAATCGACATCAAATAGAGGTTTTCATTTTTTATTTTCAAAAACTGAAAGACACCCTTAAAAAACCTGGCCCCCACACTTCAGCACCTTTTGATTTTCCCCAAAATCATTAGGGCCCCTCCGTTTTGTTTTTTGTAGTTTTAAAAATTCCAGGGTGGATCGAGAGAATAAACCCGGCCCAGGACAGATCACCCGGGATTCCGCCTCTCTGGGGGGTTTTTTTAGAGTAAATGGTAAAGGGTACCTCCCGCTTGACCTTTCTCTACTGGGGGAAGATTCTCATCTGATGACCTAACAAGAAGGAGCTGCTTCTGTGCATCCCAAAAGAAAGGTAAAAAAACACCACAAGGGGACAAAAAGAAAGGGCCTTTGATGTTTGTTTTTTCGTTTTCCCCCCCGATGATGCGCTCCTAGCTCGGGAGTTACAACCCAAAAAAAAACTCTATTCTTTTTAAGATAATCGTTGGTTTGATCGTCGGACTACGTGGGAAATACGAGATTAGGCAAGGCCGCTACATTTTTCCCCTTGCCCTTGAAACGATAGAGAACTGACTTTTCTCTCTGAGATAGCAGTCGATCGGTTCGCTCTTTGGTCCAATCATATAGGTCCGCGATATATTCTTCTATCGATATAATCGCCATCTCGTAGCCACACCACGACAACGATTCTCGTTTATTTTTTGAGCCCCCCTCATTGCCGTGACTTCGACTTCTTGTATGATGAATGAGTTGAAAGAAAAAATTTATATTCTTGGGACCTGAGCAAAATCCGTACACGCACGCCTGCGTGGCCCACCGGGCCCCCCGACGCGTACCCGCGCCCTCTGGTCTCCTCCGCTCCTATCTGTTGACCCTCGCGGTCCTAGCCGCCCCCGGCTGAATCCCCTGATTCACCCCACCCGCACGTCGATAGGTCTTGCCTCACTCCCATGCAATCCCTGTACTACCAGCAACGACCCGCGCTGCCCCTCCGCCCGCCCCACACGGCCTCGCACGCAGCCTCCCACTATCCATCATCTCCAGGGGAAACAACAGCTCCCCAGTCATGTGCGCCACTCCCAGTGGCCTCTCTCTCGCCGCCCCATCGCCCCCACCCCTCCTCCCCATATTCATCACCTGCCCTGCCCCTCGCCCCCCGCGATCCCATCCCATTCACCATCATGCCACCCGCCCGGCCCTCGTCACCGGGTCCCCGCTGCCCGGTGGGCCCATTCCCTCGCCGCCTTCCATGCCCCGGCCCGCCCACATCACGTGCAGCCATGCCTC
>JAVBHU010000076.1:25000-32500 GCA_034768395.1 Linum lewisii | reverse complement strand
CACACTCTTATTGAGGCTAGGCTTCAGGCCGACTACGAATTTTTATTCGAGAGCGGGGTTCACTTCGAGGGAAGCTGTCTTCTCCGGGACAACTCCAGAAAGGAAAGAAAGACCCGTACCGTAAGCTGCTTCTTAGCTCACGATGTCTTATTATATTACTCTGGCTTGCCCGGCTCTTTAGAATGTGAATATTGACTGAAATCCCTTAGTCTATCAGTCTTCCTTGGCCTTGGCTAGTGTGAATCCTCCTATAAAGAGGAGTGAGGTGCTTACTAGCAGGCGTAATAACAGTCTTTTTTCTACTCTTGAAAAGAAAAGGAACCACCTTGGAGGTCTCCTAAAGAAGGGGAAGTCCCTCATGGAAAAGCTTTTGAGCTCATAACAAACTAGGTCGAAAACCCAAGTCTTGATGCCATTTTGTAAACCCTTTCTCAATGAATGGAGAGAAAGTTCGCAAATCTTGTACCGGAACTTCGATAACTTTATGTTGGCAAAGCCAATTATTCCATCTTCGGGCATTCGTGCCGGTAAAAAAGCTAAATCAAGTTTATGACGATAAGGAGAAAGCGGGCTCTAAAGTCCTCAATCTTTTAGTGAGGAATCAGATGTTCAATAATGATATGGAAAAGAAATCCCGGAAAAAAGAGAGCTCTTAAGGGCTCTATTTGAAAGGTACTGGCGACGAAGTCCAAACAGGATACCAGCAGAGTCCGACATCCATAGGAATCTCGAACATCCTACGAATAGACCGTTTACACAGCAGCACACACTTCTCACTCACTCTCTTATAAATAAGACTCGAGGTTGAAGTAGAAGGCTCAGAGACTACCGACTCAAACTTAGACTTGGATTCTTGTCGAAAGACTTCCGGTTTCGTGAACGTGTCCATAACTTTCTCATGGATCTGATTTGGATGAATACACGGGAAGCCCAGAGACCTCATTTGGCATTGTGCGGCTTCCTTAATTGCACTAGCGCACTCAGGTGAGCAAGAAGCCGTTGATAGGGGCTCTGGCAGAAGATAGCACCAGACACCCAATCCCTGCAGAAGACATGTTAGTAGGACGAATCGGCTGTCTTTGACGTAGGCCAAGGCCATTGCGATAAGCCGAATGTCCTTGTACGACTAATTTGTCTTGTTAGCCCACTAATCCAATAACGCGATCCGGGGATCTAAGTAGGGTGGCTTTCTTGCCTCTATTTTGATCAATTGTCGAAGCAAAAAGAAAGGGCAACTGTTCTCGAATCAGCAGCAATAGATGAGTGCGATTGAGCTTGCCGGCCGGTTGATCTGGTCTTTCCAGTTATATTACATGTTTAGAATGACATCTGTAGTTCCTTTCAAAGTGATATGGGCGCATGTTCCAGCAATAAAGAATCTCCCCAATCGACCTGACTTCCTACTACGAAAGGATTTAGTAGCAGCCCCCGCAACTCCACTACCAATCACTACAGCGCGAGATGCGAAAGAGTGACCCATCTCTCTACACCAACTGGCGGAGCAGCTCCCTGCGCTCTTTCAACCTCGTTCCTAGTTTTTTTCCCTTCTCCAAAGTATGAGTTGAGAGTCTCAGAGCCTCTACTCGTTGCTCACGGAACCCTCTTATTTCAATGCTTTTCAACCCAGGGTAGTGGACTTTGAAGAAGACTGGACCATAGCTAAACTACTAAACCAAAGATAAGGAGTATCAGAAAAGAAATTCTTCTTGTTCCGAAAGGGAAAAAGTACAAGTCATATAGCAGGAAACCCTTACTTCTTGCTTTTCCTTCCTAGCTAAATAAGACTGATTGCAAGACACTGTCATAAGGACAAACGAACCATGTCTCTCGAGACTAGCTTCTGTCAGTCTAAGGCTAGCCCAAGACATATGGCGTGATACTTTTGGGAGTCCTAGTTAACTTTTTCTTCCAGCATGCCTCACGAGTCCCCAAACCCAGTTCTATCATCGCTCCTTTCTCCAGTTAGTGGCGGCTTCTTCCTAGTGTGACATGGATCTTCCTTCTATCTCAGCGGTTGCGTATATAGAAGATGGAGCCTAACCCCTGGGTTAGGTGCGCATGATGAAGTAATCTCTTCGTCTAATCTCCTTCGATGCTAGTGACTTAGGCCTAAAAGTTCGGATCTTAGTGAACAGCCTATGTTACAATCTCTCTTTGACGAAGAAAGCCAGGGTCTTTCCACCCGAGAGAAGGTTTCGCTGGCACAGTTATGTCCAAGCGCAGGATCAACTTGACTCTCCGGTGGAGATCCAATTTTTGGTGGAAATGACCAATCCTACTTTCTTTGTGCTTCGGCCCATTCTCTGGCTGCAACCATATTGGGAATCTATCTGTCGCAGACGAAAGAAGCCTTTTTTCCAGGGAATCTTCCGAGGCGAGTAGTTACCCAATGGGCAGGCTTTGTTTTGCTGCTCGCATAACCAATCATAGGAAAATGTAAAGGTACGAGGAACGGATTCTTGTACTGATGAGTAAGAAAGTAGCTTCAAGCTAGGAGCTAAATCCCACATCGGATTGCATGTGTTAAGCATAGGGCTTAGTTGCATTTGAATGAGTAAGCGATGCCATTAAATCTGTTGGGGTAAGAACCCCAGCTATCGCATCTGCTGGAGTACGGGCGGCTTCTTTTGATTGAGAGCTGGGAAACTTTAATAGAAAATGTGGCCACAAGCCCAGAATCATCGCCTTAAAACCCTTGGGATGAATGAACTCCTCCCTTCTAGTTACGGCTCCGTGGGAAATAGTCAATCCTCTTTTTCTCGAAATGGAGTTGAGAGCTTTCTAAGCTTAGTTTCGTAAGCTCTGAATTCCTCTAGTTAGCGTATAAGATCTTCTTCTATTCTACGACCTCCGAATAGGTAAGAAGAGAAGGAATTCGGGGTAAAATCATCACCAATTCTTTTTTCCCTGAGACTCCTCTCTCTGTCTTCTTATCTTTAGTCTTCGATTTCATTCATTGAATTCTGGGTTTTGAGACCCAATTTTTGCTTGATAGCCCACTGCCTTTGCTTTCCTTATGAAATGGTAGAAAGTCATAAGTTCCATTATTGGACTAAGAAAGAGATTATTTTAATAAGGCCTTTCATTAGAGTAAGAGGTGCTTAGCGCTCTTTGCAAGAACCGCAGTTGGGGATAGGAATGAAGCCAATTTCCCTTACAAGAAGATCAATAGGATTGGAAGAGAAAGATGTCGATTCAGAAGGCTACTTAAATCCTTATTCTTTCGAGTAAGCAAGCGCATTAAAGCCCCTTTTCAACTACCTTCTGATATGTTGGTAAAGTTTTTTTTTCAGTATTCTCTATTTCTAAGATTCTACTTTTTTGGCAAAAGGTGTAAGCAAGTCGACATTTGCGTCGATGGTTACTCCTGTGTCAGACCACGACTCTGTCCTTGAGCTTGTGGGTGCTATAAAAGACAATCTCCCGATGCTCTTAAGAGAGGTATGTACCCTGGATAGATCGTCTACCCAAGGGTTTACTTTCAAACCAACCTGGAAAAGCTCTTCCCACTATGCGGGAAGTACAGGAAAGTATGCTTCCAAGGCTGCTAAGAGGACAGGCAAGGGGGCCATGGCTAAAGCGTGCTTCCCTATGAGCTTGCTTCTAGGCGAGACCTAGTTGTCTCCGTCCATGCACTAGGGGAAGAGTGGTCCCAAGGCGATCTCTGGGCTCCACGAGTCCGTTATGCGTTGGTTAAATGCAATAGGCTGTTCACACCATCAGACCTTGGATTGCTTTGAAAAGAGGATAGGACATGCTTTCGTCTAACGACCTCTCGGTCAGAGGCCCTTTCTGCCTTGTTCTATTGAGGGAAAAAAGACCCATATTTGCCATAGGTAACTATCTTAACCTACGGCCAGTCCATGATTGGTTCGCGTCCTGCGCTTTATACCAATGGATGATTTAATCCAATTTCCCGAGGGGACAAGAGAACATCGTCTGAGCCCTTAGATATGTTATTTGACGATAGAGATTTGGAACGAACCTCACATAAAGCAAACCAACTCCAGGGATTAGTTGAATGAAAGCGCTAGCTCATGGATGAGCGATCAGAGTGACTAATCGGCACGGAGCGAAAGGAGCTAAAAGCCTTGCCCTACTTTCCACTTTGAAGCCAAGCCAGCGCTGGGACAAAGGCGGTAGAGGGCGGCAGTAATGGCTGTTTCTCCCTCCTTCTTTAGGGAACAAGTCCTTGGCAAAGATGGTACCGAACCCGACCTATTCGGAAGAAATGATTCCATCGATTCTCATTCTCAAGCTGAAGCATCAAAAAAGAGTACTTTTTAGAGAGCTACCTTCGCTGATGACAAAGACAAAGGGGCAAGGCATTTCCTGATAAGGAAATGTCCCACCAACAAATAGAAAGAAGGTTAGCCCGAGAAAGCACCTTGGTTTAGGTTCTTTTTCATTGGCATGTGATAGGGCGGGGTGGTCTACCGGTGAGAGCCAGAAGGGAAAGACATACATGGCACCAATCCAATCTCAAGAACTCTGATTCAACCATTTCTGTGTCGCTGACTGGGGTCTCTACCCCTCTGGGGAATCCATAGAAAGCAAAACAATTCCATAAAGTGCAAATTTCAGCTATTGCTGTCGGTCTCGATTCATTCTCTTTTCTAGTCTGATCATGGCATGTGGCTACGCTCCTAACCTTGTTGCTTTGCTACCCGGTATGAACTAAAGCTTGCCCTTAAATATGGGTTAGACAAGAGTACAACAACCACCAGATGAGAGGGGATAGGTTCACTGACTTTCTCAATAACTGGGTTGCTCACTGAATAGCTTGCACTTTAATGAGAGGTTCCCCTTGCCTGTTTGGTGGACGTAACCAAACTAGCAGCACTGGTTGGAGGGTAAGGCTAGCTTATTGGATTAACTCAGATAATGCTTGATCACTGGATTTTACGTGCTCGCCTCTTATCCATTCCATATGGATTGAAACAGATTGCTACTAGCTGGCTGGACCTAGGACTATCAACAACTCCTATAATGGTACGAGGTAATGCTACTCACACTAGACGGACTTGCCTTTTCCCGCCACTTGAACTCGCTCCAATGGAAATGCAGGCAGGTTTTTACTGGGCGATAGAGCTATGATGAAAATGAAAACTAGTTTGAAGACTGGATTCCGCCTTGCTTTCTTTTCGAAAGTAAGAAGTCTAAAAATAGACAAGAGCGCATTCGATCGTATATTCATAGTTGGCATCAGTGTCTTATAAAAAGAAAAAGCTCGAGAAGGTGGATCTATGGGACTTATATCCGTAGCAGCTCTTACAGTTAGAAAGGGAACTGAATCCCTATCCGCTGTGAGAGTAGACGGTGCTAGCGAAGTTAATTAACTGGTTGACTCTCTTTCTAAGAGCAAAGCAAAGGATTCATGTCCCGAGAAGGGGTTCATTTGCTAACATCACCTCTAGAAAAGAAAAGGTCCCTGCGCTTATAGGAGGTCTCCAGAAAAAGCTTTGGAGACTTACACCCAATCTCAGAAGGTTAGAAGTGGAGTTGCGGTAATATTTTACGCGTGTCCTAATGCAAGAGGAGCTTTTATGGAGACAACGTTCGACTTGCAATAGTTATCATTTCTTTTTTAGGAGTGGCACTTGCTTGATTCGATGATGGTGGCAGGGGAGTCACTAATCAAATAAGGGTATGAAATAGTTTAACGAATTCCGAGGCGTAGAGAAGAAGTTCCTTGCCTTGTGTTCCTGAACAAAGTAGATACGATTCAGAAGAGTTGTTGCCTTTTCTTTCTATAGTCAGTGATTCACAGACTGAAAAAAAAGAACAAAAAAACGGGTACGGCAAATGAAATGACTCACGCACTGGATAGAGAGATTTGACTTACTTCCATTTTCTATTGCCATTTATTTTAACAAGTTGAGTGGGGTTCGTCGGATAGGCTGGCCTCTACGACAGGGAGAGATTCTTATGGTGTGCTGTAGGAAGGTTAGATGTAGCCGGTACCTAGAAACTATTCCCTAGTGCGACAGGCTCAGTACCCGAAGACAGGCAAGGTTTCAATTGCTTTCTTTCCCTCAGACGAGAAAAAGGAGGTGATCCTCGGATAAAGCGAGTCAAGGAACCTTTTCTCTTTGCTGATAGGCTCGGAGCTCTTGCTTGAATGCCAATAAAAGGCGTAAGCGCAGCAATTGTACTGCTTTCGATTCCGATTGGAGGGATTGCTTTATATTCTATTATTCTAAGATGTGTGGATAGAGCCCTTTCTAAGTATGATATTTTGAATGGAATGCTTACGTCTTTCGGAAGAAAGCTACGGCAAAAGAAGAGGAGTAAGTGGATGGGTCTACCGATGGTGGTTTTAAGTCATCAACAAAGCAACTTATGCTTTTAGTGGATTTGACGCCGGGTCCTGATCCCAACTAGAAAAGAAACTGAAAGTCGAGATCGAGATGTGCCGGCCGGGATGCCGCAGGCTCGGATGGAGGGAACGTGAGGCAGGGTGATTTATGGCTTTCAAAGAGGCTCTGAAAGAGAGGGGATGTGTGAACATTAGCTAATGCTGGCTATCGAAATGAAAAGGGCTCCGCAATGAGATATGGTTCTCGAATAGGAAGGCCTGGAGTCTGCGTTCGTCTAGAGATTCTAACTCAATTAAACGGAGCTTAGCATTATCATCAGGGGTCATGTCGTATTGGACTGCCACTCGTAGCGACGGGATTTGTATCTCGAGGGGTAACAGCCTCACACCCATAAACAAGTGATAAGGGCGTAGCATGGCTTGCTCCCCTCACCCTTGTCCTCTATGCCCAGAGATTCCCCAAAGCAGACGAAAGATAACTCAAAGCAGCCATGGGCGTCCAGAACTCCAGAGGGACATTGTAGAGTTTAACCCAACAAGGAACTCTTTTCAAATCTTCTTTTGACAGCGTTAGGTTGGGCTGCCATCGTTTGATAACCAGAGGCCTATTGGCCATATGCCACGGAGCTCTCTCCAAAACAGAATTTAAACTGTCATAGCAGAAGAAAATAAAGCCATTTTCAGAGGAAAGGACTTCATCTGCGCCCGACTTGCCCCAAATTCTAAGAGCAATCGAGTTAACCACCGGAAAATTCTTTTTTTGCCCGGGGAATCCCAGCCAAATAAGGGTCTTTTGCCATTCTTCACAACCTACTGCAGCCACCTCCGATGGGGGCATCACCTTAACCCTACCATTCTCTATAACCGGCTTAATGTAACTTAAGTCCCTAGGAGTAAAAGTGTTACCTGTTAAGCCCTTCTCTCCATTCTCTGCTGAGACTAGTCCTTTGACAGCATTTGCATAGCTGGTAGCACCATCTGGAGAACTAGATCCTCTAACTGCAGCTGAGGATGTCCCCTTAACGGCTGTAGCAAAGCGTTGTACCCTAGTGCTAGCTGTTTCCTCTGTGATGGGGGAGGCTTCCGCAAAGCCGGCATTCTCCCCTGCATGGCCGGCCGGATACACACCCTGTACTCTGGCTTTCAGAGCAGTGGCAGCATCTCCCTCCTGGCCCTCCATT
>JAVBHU010000076.1:15000-20000 GCA_034768395.1 Linum lewisii | reverse complement strand
ACGGAAGTTGAACAAGCGCCAGGGGCTCAGGCTTTTTCAGTTGATTTTTTCCCAACAAACAAGTGATGTCTCAAGGAAATCATCGGATGAAGGTAGTTTGCCACGAGCGCTAGGCCCGGTTTTGTTTAAGAATCGGGTTAGGTATTTTCTGTCTGGGATAGATTCACTAGTATAGTCTAAATCGAAACGAACTTATGACATTCTTAGGGAAGGAGTATCCTCTATCCGGTGAGTCAGGACCGAACCTAGTAAATAGGAGTTAGCTTTCCACTGAGCCTTCTTTAATGCTTTGATCGGGAAGTGCCCTTTCTTATGATATTTATTTAGAGGAAGTACCCGGAGTAAGCTCCCGCGAGAAAGTCGGAACATGGAAAAGAGGCCACCCCATCCCCAGCTGAATGCCTTAAGGCTGTTTCACTCGCACCTAGGTAGGGAACAGAACCTTCAAGGTAAGGATCCGCGCTCAAGTCACCGGAAGAAGCAACAGGGAAGGATGTTGTCGCAGTCAAGACTTCGGATCTTAGTGCACTATTTCCTTTTTCCACACTTGTTAGAAAACCCGTGTTTTTGGCATAAACCGGGCAGAAAATAAATAAGAAATGAAAAAAGTTATCTCCATATAACTGCAAAACCTAAAAAATGCTAAGGTTGATCGGCTTTTTGACATGACTTCACATGAAAAGTGGCAAAAAGGGGACTACTTTGGCATCTATATCCGCCTCAAAGTTTGAAAAAAGTTGTCAAGTTCTGACCTGAAATAAAATTTCTCACTTTTCCATATAGAGGAGATAACAAGTTTCCAAATTGTCAATAGTATTGATCGGTTTTTTGTCATGAGTCAGTTTTACACCTATATGCAACGAAAAACTTGTCTTTTTGCCAATCTTATTGGTAGGGAAATTGCCTTGAGTAACTTTGACCCCTAATATGAGTATCAATTGTTTTCAACTGGGAAATGAGCTAAGGCTAAGCTACGCCAGAATCCCTTGTATGTTCATTAGAAAGCGTGAGGGAAAGGCACACATGCACGATGATCGATTGCATACCGACGATGCCCCTGGCCCAGTGGAAAAGGCAGTGGAAGGATCGGCTGAAGCCGGAGTAGTGTCAGTCGAGTAATCTGACCAAGGGGAGTAGGACCGATCAAGAATCACCCGTAATAGGCGCAGCGGCTGGCTTTCCTTTTGAAGCAGTTTTCGGAGTTGAAAGAAGGCAATTCGTAAGAGAAGTAAACAGGTTTGATTGCAGTTATTTCCCGAGTGGGATAGCATAAGTTGACCAAGGGACAGACCAACCGTATATTTATATACGAGTAAGTTCGGCTTATGCGATCAAGTCCGTAAAGATCGAAAGTGAAGTGTATAGAGGAAGTCAGATAACTAGGTATCTGACCCCACGCAGAAGTCTAGTCAGTCAAGTCCGTAAAGGCTTCGTAAGAAGATGCCCCTCTGGTTTAAGTAAAGTCACCGGATCAAGCACCTGGTAATAGCGTCTAAGCTGGAAGAATCCCAACGAACGAATGGGCTCTAGTCCTAGCAACGCTAGCAAGGTAGGGGTTAGCTCAAAGGCTCGATAAGGATGCCCCACCTGTTTCTGTTCTGTAATCGGACGAAGCACCAAAAGCGGATCTGGCAGTTTAAGGAAAGTATATTATATAGAGGGATGGGCCATAGGCAAATCCATAATGAGAGGTAACAGCAGTCTTTGCTTTCGAAGAAGAAAAGGAAGGACAGAGAGAAGAAGACCTAGCCCCAAAAGGTAGTTTCACAAGTCCAGGGACGGGCTCTAAGGCTGTTTCCGCTGAAGCTTTCCATGCATATGAGATTGATTTCTTCGAAGTTGAGTAAGAGGCACCTGGAAAGGAGGTTGTTTATGCCAAGTGGACGAACTGGATGGGAATGAGTAAGAGAACAAGGTGGAAAAAAGAAAGAGATGACTCACGAGTTCACGATACGATAGAAGGGATCCGATCCCGCCCGCGGTCAAGGCAGTGTAGAGAGAAACCCCAAAACCAGAAACAATAGAGGGAAATCCTTCATTGAAGGTAGCATCCGTTTGTCCTATTCGAATAAAAGCTTAGGGAAGGATTCGTCCAAAAATGCCGTTAGAGCTAGAAGCACGGTCGGTCTGGCTCGAGAGCGGTAAGCTTCTCCTATAGGACACCATACAAGAGGAAGTCTAAAGTGCGATATATCGCTTGAAGGAAAGAGGCCCCAGTTGAAGTGAGAAAAAACAGAACCAGCAGTCTCAGGAAAGTCTGAAAGCAAGAGAGAGAAAGAAAGTGAGAACCGGCGGGGGTATGCGTAAGGACTGCGCCTGGTGTGGTGTCCCCTACGGAATCAGGAAAGGAAGTTGAACTATCACCCGTGGAGTAGGCAGTTGAAGCTTTAGGTGTTGGTGCAGTCAAGACAGCAAAAGCAAACTCATCAACAAGAAGAAAGGCAGTCTTAAAACAAGGAAGAAAACAGGGGAACGAACGAGTATCCATATCTATAGAAAGAATGTAAGTACACACTCATGGCACACTTGCACTATTAGTACAGTTGTGAAGCGAAGCCTGGGGAAACCCCTATCAAGGAAGCCAAGCCTGAAAACATATTATTGTAAGGTATCTGCCGAAATAGGAGTAGTAGCAGTATGATTATCAGTTGTTTTTGTTTCAGAATCAGGTAAGGTTGTTTCAGTATGAGAACAAGGGAATAAGGTATCTGCAGAAATAGGAGTAGTAGCAGTAGTCGCAGGTGTCGAAAGAATAAGGGAATCAATGCTGTCAATCGGAACAACTGGTTGGGCTACTCCTTGTTTGAGGAGTCAGTTTCTTGATTCTTTATCTCAAGTTCAGTTAGCTCCATCGGGTTATGCCAAGTCTAGAAATAAAGATATTTCTGCTTCTGCAATTAGTCATAGTTTTGTCCCAAGGTTCTTTCACCCAAGTCTTGGATAATTTCTTTATAAAGCATATTTTTTTATAAGTTTAGTACTTTAGAGATTGATTCGATGTTTTGCGAATGGGAAAGCAGCCCTTCTTTATAGGATAGTTTAGTCTTTCTCTCCGGTATCTGCTCTAGAAAGAGTTTCAGTCTTTTGATTCGTACACGTAGTTATAGTTGCAGATGACTTTATTGTTGAGTCTGAAGAAAGCGACTTATTCACCTTATGCTTTCAAATCTGCTGTAGCTGTGTTTCACGAAGGATTGTGGGATAGTTTACCTTCAAGCGAGGGAATTCGTTACTAACGAGAAAGAGTCTCCTTAACAATAGATAGAATGTCTTTACCACTCGTGGCACACTTGATAGATCCGGATCATCCGGTTTAGCTTTCTCGCATAAGGAGCCTAGCCTAAGCATCTATTCCCCACTTCCCTATGCTAAAAGACTCACTTCACTAGCTGGCCGAGGAAGTGAACCTGGTGGGGATACGCGCTTAAGTGCGACCAAAGCTTATTCCACTTAAGTTTGCTCAATCGGTGTCAGTCGAGTCTGGGGAACAAGCACCTGGTAATTAGACTTCCAATGGCGTAACACTCGAAATTATGGAAAGGACTCAAAGGCACGGCACGCACTATCGATCAAGAATAAATAGGCAAGCTAGGAACAGACCCCCGATCTAAGGCTGGTTGAGGAGTTGCTGAAGGTTCGGCATCGGATGCTAGTCTCAAGATTGAATCTGAACTGGTTGAAAAGTACCTATCCTATATTCGATCTTATCTGGCCCTGGCCTAAAAGAAATTGATTGAAGAAAAGGAAAAGTAATCGGAACTGGACCCAGTGAAAGCCGTAAGCCAAGAGAGACAAAGCAGATAGATATATAAGTAGAGCCGAGCCCCCAGCAGAATCCATTAAGGCTGTTGAAGAGAAGTCTCCATATACATGGCTTCCCCGTATCATAAAGTGAAGTAGGTTACTTACCAATGGGATCTTCTCCATATGCTAGAAAGTCTCGTATGAATGAAATAAAAGATGTTAGAACAAGGGTGGGATCAAAGGCAGTTTCGGCTGATTCTTTCCCTAACAACTATAGGCCTGGCAAAACAAGGTCTCGCACAATAAAGCGCTAAGGCACGTTATGCTTCTGCTTTCTAGTCTCCTGAGAAAGTAGTTCACCTTATAGCAAGGTAATTCGTGACTCCTTTTTCTCGCCCACTTTTAAAAGTACATTTGACTTATTTCGTCCTAGTTCCTGTTCGGTCTTTACCTTATATAGCATATTATGCCAAATAAGCTTAAGCTTAGGAATAATCCCAGGCATAAAAACCTTGACTATAGGAGTCAGTTCACGCGACAAACCTTGTTGTAAATAGGAGTCATAACGCGGCAGAAGGATGACCGGCTCGCTCATTAGACTGTGAAGAGATAGAAAAACCGTATCTGCAGCATTATGCCCAAAAGTGGCTAACGCTATAATAGGCGTTGGTGTGGCCAGTCCAAGGGCTAAACCTTCTTTCTGATTTGATCCCGTGTTATGTATTCAGAGAGGTTCAGGTATGACAAGTCAATGAAATGCTCAAATAAGCATTGAAATTTTCCCAGGACAGGAACTACATGATAATAGAACTCAATCAAAGAGGGCAGGTTCGGGATTCACTTCCAATCCAAAAAAAAGGTCCTCTTAAGCGCATGGTCCTAAAGATTCAATCTAAAAGCGGTACTAAAGATTAGGCAGAAGCAGAACGAGAACTAGAATTCTTCGCCCCTCCCCTTGTACCAAGAAGCAAGTTCAGAACAGAAGGATAAGGGGCTCGTCTATTATAAGTTATTAGTTGACGGGGCTATCTCAGATATCTCGAGTAAGGAAACGGGCTTGATGGGGAAAGAGAATATATTGAATAGGAAGACGTGCGCCAATCCACTTATTTTCGAACGGTGAAGAAGGATAATCGAATAAGTCAAGGTGGTTCGCTTCCTCGGCTCTGGCAGCTCCTTCAGCTAGCAAGCTATGTTGGTTTGGGCATTTCCATCGCGAAGGATTCAAAACGAGTCCCATTCGATTGAGATTCATT
>JAVBHU010000076.1:0-2500 GCA_034768395.1 Linum lewisii | reverse complement strand
CACACAAGATGAATCGAACCTTTTCAGCATTTTTTTTCTCTCTTTTGAAACGAGGATTATCAGTATCACCGTACTTTGGTTACTCGTATCCTTTTTACTCTATCTAACTGGGGCTTTTCTTTTGAAGCCGCTTTTTCTTTTCCCATTTTCCCGACTTCCCTCGATTTTTTCTTCTGCCTGGATTCATTTAGGTGGGATAGGCTTCCGCCGGAGACAAACAAAAGGGGGGGTTGCTAGTTTTCGAAGGCAACCTTCTTTTGTCTCAATGTACCCGCAGCCGAACAAGCAGGTATGAGCAAACCCCTGGAGGAAATAAAGAACCAAAAGCAAACTTTAGCCGACCGCGTCCCCCCCTCATTAAGAAGAGCACGGAATTGACAAAAAGAAACTGCCTTTCGCCAACAGACGGTCGAACAGCTAATCATCAAATGGAGCAATAAGGCACGGGCAGAAAACACCACAATGCCCGCTTAACGATTTTCGAAATCTCAAGACGGGTTAACCCGAGCGTGTAAAAATGCGGAGGATAGACCCAAGGGCCGTATGCCCATCCGAAGTAAAATTCACAGCTATCATTCAAGAGTATGGCCGAAGAAAAGCGAGAACTAACTTTCTTTCCCCCAGACCGCCGACAAAATAATAGGTACCCCCACCCCAGCAGAGTTAGTGAGCCGTGTAATAGGCAACCATTTCGCGCGGTTCGGGGGGCACTTGAGTCAGCCGCCGGCGCCCGACTACGTCTTGACCCCTACCATTTTTGGGCCAATTCCCCCCTTTTTACACCAAAAAATGAGATTCCTTTTGCCGAATCCGAGTTTGCTGCTCCAACCCATTACCAAACTAATACCTATTCTGTTTAGTACTTCAGGTGCTTCTGTTGCGTAAAAGTAAATCCCGTACGGATCAATTCCAACGAGCCTTTCAAACGTCTACTTTTTGTAATAGACTCTATAGCTTCTTCAATAAACGCTGGGTTTTTCGATCAAGTTTTAATGACTTTATAGTAAGATCCTTCCTGCGTTTCGGATATGAAGTCTCATTCGAAGCTTTAGACAAAGGTGCTATTGAGATATTGGGCCCTTATGGTATCCTCGAACACATTCCGACGACTGGCCGAGCGAATAAGTCAACTTCAAAGTGGATTTGTTGTGCGAAGAGTGTGTTATGACCCGTGGCCGCCTGCCCGGGGGGGCGGTTCCTCCGTTGTGGGTAAACGGGAAACCCGACTCTACGAACCCGAGGAAAGGCTGCACAGCAGTAGAAGGCGTTAAGACCGGAAGCTTTTTGTAGTGCTGGCAGGAAGCAAGTGAATGAATCCCATCTCCTAGCGAGTGAAGTCTTACACCCCTTCCCCAAAAGAGATAGGGCGCGCTAGCGCTTTACTAATAGAATAGAATCGCAGGTGGGGCCCCCTCTATTATGGATTGGCGAATTCTTTCCTCTCCCAAAGGTTGAGCGTATTTTTCCTCTCCCAAAGGTTGAGCGTATTTTTCCCTCCCAAGTTAGCGTATTTTTCCTCTATTATGGATCGGTCGAGCTACTTCGTGCCTATCGGCCCACTTGCTTTCGCTCCTGTTATATATAATAGAAAGTAAAGGGGCTGAGAAGCTGTTGCTTGCTGTCTACTTCGCGAGCCCACTGCCCCCGTACTGTAACTTCCTGCCCTTCTTTCGTCCGTCCACGAGGCTGTAAAAAGAGAGAAAGGGGGGCTATCTAATGGGAGTCGTTTCGGTTGTATGCCACGGTCCCTATGGACAAGGGACAAGTGAATCATCGCTTTGGGGGCAGGCAAGCCCTCACCATCCACCCATTTCATTCCATCGTCTCGTATTGTACTGTACCGTATCTGACCAATACACTATTGAGTGAGAGAAAGGTAGTGTAACTAATTATATTCTATATTCTATATTTTATTATGATAGGGATCCCCATTCAGTCCGTCATTCCGTCACTACGGATTGATTGTCCCTACCTAACTAATGGAGTGGTCTAGGGAGCGCAATTGCTAGAGCACGGGAGAATAAAGAGTAATGATTTCAGCAAGACAGCCGGGCGGACTACTATAGTGAGTCAGTGACTACTATAGTAAGTTGAGTCAAAAGGTATGGTAAAGCTGCCTTCCGAGCGAGCCTCCGGATCTCCTTAAACCCCCATGAATGTGGTAAAGGGGGGATATTAGGGGAAGCAGTGAGTGGAGATTCCCCTGCGGAGAGCCGGATGAGGGGAGACCTTCACGCCGTTCGGGGGCGGGGGGAAAATCCCGACCCTACTATCATTATGCCTTTGCAATGTTACTTGGTTCAACTCTATTTGTGACCTTTTCTCGTATGTGGGACTCTCTATCTTCTTGGGTAGATAATCGATTGTTTTTCATTTTTAATAGTGATACTTTTATAAATAATCAAGTCAAGAATAATAATAAACTGGAGGAACGAAGTCCGCCCGAAGGTTTGAATAGCTCGGACCGATCCATAATAAGGGCCCCCACCTGTGAATGCCA
>JAVBHU010000075.1:0-47665 GCA_034768395.1 Linum lewisii | reverse complement strand
AAAGGAGTAAAAAAACAGTAAAAGAAGGTTTTATAGGAAGTCTAGTAGGCGGGAAACGGAACCGTCGTGGTTGATGAGTGGGGAGCACGCGCGGCTGATGGGGCGTGTTGGCGGGAAACGGAACCGTCGCGACGTTCCATTGGAGGCACGCGCGGCTGAAGTGACGTCTGGAAAGATAAGGTAATGATGGCTTTTTGGGCAATTACTGAAATACCCCGATTTCCCCAACTTCTCCAGCAAGTTAGGGAGTAAAAGACCATAGTACCCTGAGCGGTAGAGGGGCGCATGAGAAACGAAAATGGGCGTGATAGGAAGCAGCGATAAAAGAGATAAAGTGATAAAAACGTGGGCACAAGGGCGACTTAATAGAGGGTTAAGAGCCAAGAAACCAAGCGATGAAGCGACTAAGCGGCAAAGCGACAAAGCGACAAAGCGACAAAGCGACACGGCATAGGCGGCCAAAAGCCCTCAGCCAAGCAAAGCTCGACTAAAGGCTTGGGGGCAGTTGATGGGTTCTCCTGCGGCGATCGCAAGACAAGCGGTCCGAACTATGAGTAAGCCCTCAGCCAAGCAAGCTCGACTAAGGGCTTGGGGGCAATTGATGGGCACGGCCCGCCAGAATCCCAGGGGCCCAAGCGGCGGCCCACATAGTGGCCCACATGGCGGCCCGAACACAGCGGCTAGGGCTGGAGGGTTGGACCTAGGCGATAATTCAGATGGGCCAAGCAAGCAAGCCCCAAGAAGTGGAGGGGGGCCCAAAGCGACGGCCCAGTCCGGCAGGCTCCTAGGGTTTACTCGGCGACACTTAGGGTTCCAAGACAAAGCAAACACATGTCGACATCCTACGAGAGCTACAAACGAGTGGCCAGGATTCAGCCTTGGCGACCAAGACAGGGTACTATAAATACACCCGTACACCCCATTAACCGGGGGACAACACTTTTACCCAGCGGACAAACGCTCCGCAGTACGTAAACTCGCCTCCCTTCCCATTCCTTAAGCTGATCGCCTCCCTTTTCCTTGAACTAACTACCCCCTTCATCACTTACGAGGTACACCACCCCCGAAGACCAACAGGCTTGGGCTTCCCTATTGGGCCAGGCGACGAGGCTGGAACACAAATATAATTGAAAGCAAAATGAATTCAGTCAGAACAACCTCGAAGAGATTTATAAAATAAATCTAATTACAATCCATTCAAAACATATGCAACCAATCCATCTTTGTCTTGCTTCCCTGCCAAAAATTCCTTGCAGACGCTAATTCACTTGGGGCTAGCCGGGAACCAATTTCTTCCCTCCTATCAGCAAGACTCGTCACCAATAAGTGTTGGAGCAACTGACAAGGAGAAAAACAAGTAGGTCACCCGAGCTGCACCAAGTGAGTTAGAGACCGCAATTAACACCACTATCAAAAGATCCTTCTTTTTAATTTCTCTAATTACCAAAAGGCACACACTTTGGCAGACATATGCCGCCGATGATGATTCTTTTCTTTGTATTTTTTCTTCATTTTATGTGGGTTGACGACTAGGAAGAGGAATATTTATAGCCGATACTAAGCTAATGTGATATTGACACATGAAATCCCACCTAACCTGCTGTTATATCTACATTAAAATATTTTCTTGTTTTGAATTTTCCATATATATATTTTTGGATTATATTTTCTTTATATGGTAGTACTATTAAAGAATATAATTATAAAGATATTGTGTTGTGCACCATAAATGTCATTAATTATCTCATCATAAGCGACCGCTATTTAAGAATTATAGCACCATACAACATAGAAAGTGACTTTGGCAGGTCGTCATAGCCATTCTATCTGGTTGATTCAGAACTAGTGTAATCGAGACTGGAAGGTTCGAGTCTCCCACATCTTTAAAGAGGCAATCAAG
Organism: Linum lewisii; assembly: GCA_034768395.1. Classification (NCBI taxonomy): domain Eukaryota; kingdom Viridiplantae; phylum Streptophyta; class Magnoliopsida; order Malpighiales; family Linaceae; genus Linum; species Linum lewisii. The sequence goes on along the minus strand of JAVBHU010000075.1, from coordinate 45,765 downwards.
TTGTAGATCTCATAGCCCATCTTGGACATAACCTTCCCTTAGGCAATCACCTGAACTGTTTACTTAGTTAGGAGGATCTTGAGCGTGTTATTCTGAGTGATTGTATTGGGGTTGGTTTCCCATGTGCATGTTTTCATGTTAATTATGGGTGCTTGACACTCGATTTTCTAAAAAAAAAAACTCTAAAACTCTAGAATTATATATGGTTAGACATTCTCGTTTGTTTAATTTATTACCACGTTTAAGTAGTTAATGAATACAAATTAAGATATTTGAGATTTATTTTACACCCACGAGTGTCATTAATTATATCATCCTAAATCGCGATCATATTTAAATATTATAGTATCGTGGGAATTATGATGAACCCTAACATTTGAAGATGCTCAAAAATTTTGAAATTATGATGAACCCTAAATTTTAGTTTGAATAAACCGTCTATTTGGCTCTAAGAGTGCTCATCTTGACTAGAAATCATGTGAAACCTCCTACAAAACAATACTCATATATGGGTGTGTTACACGGGAGCTTGGTGGGTGACAAAAGATATACTTTGTCCCCTATACAAAGTTTAATCATAGACGTCAGATCTCCCTAATTTGATCTAACGGTGGATAATACTAGTATATAATAGGGTAAATTAATTAAATGTTTTTTATTTTTTTACCACTTACCTAGGGTAAACCGCCGCACCCACTACCTCTTCTTCTTCTTCTTCTATTTTCCCTACCAGACGGCGCCGGTGATCTCGTCGTCTCCATTCTCTAGTTCGCCGGCGATTTCCATCCGCAACCTCCATCCTCCTCCACCAAGCAATAGCCGTCGGCTCCATTCTCTAGTTCGCCGTCGTTCGGGAGGCACAAATCAACTCCCTAGCAGCCCTAGTTCACCGAATCGACGACCTCTCAGACGGCGGTTTCTATCCGGACGAAGTGCTCTCACCGGTCCGACGATTCTATTTCTTCCGGCGGCTGTCTCCGGTGCGGCCCTAGGGTTGTAGGCCACTATCCTAACATGCATATAATTCTTAATAATTAATGGACACATAAAGAACGTCTAACCCGGTAGGATACGCAGGAGACCCTCACCGATTCTGAACGACGAGACTTTGATACTGCCCTCTTTGTCGAAACCCTACTTCAGAACGACCTCCGAATCACAAACCATGTACAACTCCAAGCTTAATTTTATCTCCCTCACGCTCTGCTCTTTCCTCTCTGCTCCCGTTCCCCTGCTCTCTTCTATTAATGGAGGATAAGCGTCCTCTCTTTCTTTTTCCCCTCTCCCAAAAGAATGAAACAATTTGTATTATTAGCACTTTGAAGCAGTGCACTTTTGGCTTATGTCCCCAAAGTCTTGGTTATCCCAATGTAAATGGAATATAATCCCACGTTCCACTCACCCTTTCTTTAAAATTAAGTATACTTGGTGAAAAGAAAGAAAATGATGTGTGGTGGCAGATATTGACTTATGTGAGGTGGTGGCAAATGTTGACTTAACCTTACGTGTCTCATAATTCTAACTCCCCTCCTAACAATTACTTAACCATTATATTCCGGTTTTTTTCGCCTGCTGATAGGTTAAACCGTCCGTCGCGGTGGATAGGCTTATCACACCATACACTACATAAATGAGGAGATCAACGGTTGTTACTCTATACTTGAACCAAACACTTATTTTCATTTTTCCAAACCCCCTATTATCTATGTATTTGACAAATATTCATCTCATCATTTACTTTACTTCTTTTCCTTCCTCTTTCATCTCGTCGGGTAAAACCCACTCGTCGGAGAGCCGGGAAGAGCTCCCGTTCACAACAACACTCCTAGACTCTGGCCGTCACCGCCACCTCCTCCTCCTCTTCTTCCCTCCCAAATCGCCATGGAAGCTCTCTACCAAGAGCTCCCGTTCACAACTAACACTCCTAGACTCCGGCCGTCACCGCCACCTCCGTCTCCTCTTCTTCCCTCCCAAATCACCATGGAAGCTCTCTACCTTAATTTATGCATGTCTCAGACCCGCGAAAGCGACTGTTTCAGCAGCAACAGTAGCAGCTAGAGCTCTGCAATTTTTTCTGGCGGATACCTTTTTTTGTGTGTTGGATATATGGAGTTTACTGGAGTTTCATTGGAGTGTTACTTGAGTTTCACTAGAGTGCTACTTGAGGTAAACTCGGGTAACACTTGAGTAATACTTGACTAACTCTCTAGTAACACTAGAGTAACTAATTACAGGATCTCATTCTATGTTGGCCGGGTCCCGGTTCCTGGGTATTTGACCATTCATTCTAAATTTCTCTCATCAGTTTCATTCCCCTCCTCAGCTTCTCATAACTTATTCTCATCTCTGCTTCGCTCTAGACAGATTATCTTGGTATTACTCGAGTGTTATCTGAATAACATTCAAATAACATTCGAGTAACACTTGAGTAATACTTGACTAACTCTCTAGTAACACTAGAGTAACTAATTACAGGATCTCATTCTAAGTTGGTCGGGTCCCGGTTCCTGGGTATTTGACCATTCATTTTAAATTTCTCTCATCAGTTTCATTCCCCTCCTCAGCTTCTCATAACTTATTCTCATCTCTCCTTCGCTCTAGACAGATTATCTTGGTATTACTCAAGTGTTATCTGAATAACAGTCAAATAACATTCGAGTAACACTTGAATAACACTCTAATAAACAGGTTACTTGGATCAACTTCCTATCAACAATATAATGCTATCAGCCACCGCAAGAACATGAAACTCATCGGAAGACCTATTACAGCTTGAAACACCATTTTCCTCAGTGAGACTCTAACGCATTCGATTAGTACACCATGCTGATTTGGGAGGGAACAATAGGAGGCGGAGGTGGCGGGGGACGGCCGGAGTCCAGGAGTGTTGCTTGTAAATGGGAGAAGTGACTCTTTTTCATACTCCAGCGAGTGAGTTTTGGCCGGAGAGACGAATGGGGTTTATTATTCATAGAGAGAGGAGGGAAAAGAATTAAAATGAATGATGAAATGGATATTTGCCAAGTGCATATGAGTTGGGAAAAAGAAAAGTAAGTGAGAGGTCCAAGTTTATGAGCACAGCCGTCAGATTTGCAATTATTTAAATGAAGGGTGTGATAAGCCTATCCGCCAAGGCGGACAGATTAGGCTATCAGCAGGCTAAAAAAATTGATTATATTCATACTCATTCACCCATGACTCGTTCATTAATGATCATGTATGCATACTATACCAAATAATGTCATATTAGGGATAAAGATGAAATGGTGACGACCAATTCTTCCTCCCATCAACACGTGTTCCCTTCTTCTAAATATCTTTAACCAATGCTTATCTACTCAATATATTTTTCTTAATTAAGTCATCTCATGATTATATTGTAGTGGGTATTCCACCAATTATTTAATCTTACGTGTACTGGGTGAAGAAGAAGATGATGCTTGTGGTCCCATGCATGCATGTTGAAGTCAAAAATGGTGGGTTAATTACCCTTTTTTCCATGCTCCACCTATTATATGAATAATTTCACCAGAATAAACACTATATCGATTTTGTCAATAATTTTGGTATAGTCGAAATGGGATGTTACATTACGTTTGGGGAATGAGAGACTTACATCTAATTCAAACAAAAGGTTGCATAGTTTTTTAATATGTACGACTGATTTGAATTCTGAAAGATGATGATGTAATTTTTATTTTATATTTTTATATTTTAATTTCATTTAGATGTACATCAAGATCATGAGTGGATAGTGAGTAATAAGTCACAAAAAAATAAAAATAAAATAATTTACTTGTAATGCGAGGGCCGTCTGCCAGTTACGTGCATGGATCTCAATCGTGTAACCGAGATATCTATTTAAATAAAAACTCTTTGAATTTAATATTTATGTATGACTTTTTGATCTTATGTTTTGGTCTCCACTTTCATATGTTACAAAAAAAATCCACAACAAAAAATGAAGAACATTGAACATCACCATAGATTATATGACAACCACCAACTATCTGATTCTTTACCAGTTTGGAGATAACCAACTGTGATATCGGGGAGGACAAAACAATTATGATAAATAAATCACATCACAATAATTGCAAGAGTATCTAATTAATAGCCTTTCATATCTCATCAGAAAACCAAATATAATTGAAAGCAAAATGAATTCAGTCAGAACAACCTCGGAGAGATTTATAAAAGAAATCTAATCACAATTCATTCAAAATATATGCAACCAATCCATCTTTGTCTTGCTTCCCTACCAAAAATTCCTTGCAGACGTTAATTCACTTGGGGCTAGCCGGGAACCAATTTCTTCCCTCCTATCAGCAAGACTCGTCACCATTAAGTGTTGGAGCAACTGACAAGGAGAAAAACAAGTAGGTCACCCGAGCTGCACCAAGTGAGTTAGAGACCGCAGTTAACACCACTATCAAAAGATCCTTCTTTTTTAATTTCTCTAATTACCAAAAGGCACACACTTTGGCAGACATATGCCGCCGATGATGATTCTTTTCTTTTGTATTTTTTCTTCATTTTATGTGGGTTGACGACTAGGAAGAGGAATATTTATAGCCGATACTAGCTAATGTGATATTGACACATGAAATCCCACCTAACCTGCTGTTATATCTACATTAAAATATTTTCTTGTTTTGAATTTTCCATATATATATTTTTGGATTATATTTTCTTTATATGGTAGTAATATTAAAGAATATATATTATAAAGATATTGTGTTTGTGCACCATAAATGTCATTAATTATCTCATCATAAGCGACCGCTATTTAAGAATTATAGCACCATACAACATAGAAAGTGACTTTGGCAGGTCGTCATAGCCATTCTATCTGGTTGATTCAGAACTAGTGTAATCGAGACTGGAAGGTTCGAGTCTCCCACATCTTAAAGAGGGCAATCAAGTTGTAGATCTCATAGCCCATCTTGGACATAACCTTCCCTTAGGCAATCACCTGAACTGTTTACTTAGTTAGGAGGATCTTGAGCGTGTTATTCTGAGTGATTGTATTGGGGTTGGTTTCCCATGTGCATGTTTTCATGTTAATTATGGGTGTTTGACACTCGATTTTCTAAAAAAAAAACTCTAAAACTCTAGAATTATATATGGTTAGACATTCTCGTTTGTTTAATTTATTACCACGTTTAAGTAGTTAATGAATACAAATTAAGATATTTGAGATTTATTTTTACACGCACGAGTGTCATTAATTATATCGTCCTAAATCGCGATCATATTTAAATATTATAGTATCGTGGGAATTATGATGAACCCTAACATTTGAAGATGCTAAAAAATTTCAAAATTATGATGAACCCTAAATTTTAGTTTGAATAAACCGTCTATTTGGCTCTAAGAGTGCTCATCTTGACTAGAAATCATGTGAAACCTCCTACAAAACAATACTCATATATGGGTGTGTTACACCCCAAGACGTAACACACCCATAAATAGTGTTGCCACGAGCGTCGTGTGTTTAATCATAACATCAAATTGGATCCATAACACTCATTTTCTTAATTGAAACATGATGGGCCACCCTGGGTCGGGTCAGCCCAGTAGGCGATGTGATCCACCCAGAAAGGAAGGTCAACGCCTCTGACGAGGATTGACCAGGCGACTATCTAGAAAACCTGAAAGGCAGGCCCAGATATGGCCCAGGAAGCAGTCAACATGTCAAGCGAAGGTTGACCAGCTAGGTGCCTTGAAGGTCGCTCTGAGAGTGGGCCCAGTCGCGGCCCAGGAAGGGCCCTGAGGCGATGTTATGCGCTTACCATTTGGGAAACCCTAGAAGGACGCGTGGAGCAATCCTAAAGGTTTCGTCTTCACCAAGCGACGGTTAGGATTCGGTGACACGTGGCGAGATTTGCTGGGCGCCGTACCATTGCCCAACGGTCTTGGCAGACCTGCCAGGTTATAAATACAGAAGGATTGGACAAACTGAGGACACGACCAAATTCTGGGAGCAATCCCTAGGTACACTCTGTTACATCATCATCCATTTCATTCCTCATCCTCTGTTCTGATTACTACCCCCACTCTCTTATTGCGAGGCGATTCGGAGTCACTCAGGCGACCGGGTCGGCTCCCTCATTGTTCCAGGCGACAAGAGTGGAACAATTGGCGCGCCAGATAGGGGACTAATCAAGAACTGAAGAAACTGAGCAATGGAGCATGGGAATATTGGAAGAATGATAAGAGGAGAAACATCGAACGTAAGGCCCGAAGGAGAGACGGAAGAAACACCATTGAAATACGTGAATCCTGGAGCCCAAAGCATACCACTCGAGGGAAGAAACTTGAGAAATGATTTGGAAGAAGAAGGGGTGCCTAGAGACACAGACACCGACTCCTCATATATCCCTCATGACACCAGAGGAAAGGGTGGGGTACAGGAAGAAGCACCGAACTTAGAGGCATACAAAGTCCTCGAACAGCGTTTTCAGGTGCTGGAAAAGCAGAATTTGGAGCTTACTCAATTATTAAAAACGGTTATCGCTCAGCAGGCGCAGGCACCCAAAGCTCAACACGTCCAGGCCCGGACAATGACACCCACGCGGAAATGCTACGGGCATTTCGACCGCTAGTCGAAACCGGAGCCGAACAAAGGGTCATTCGGCAACCTCTGGCAAGGGCCATCTTCGCCGAAACACTACCAATTGGCTTGGTCCCACCAAACATGGAGAAATATTTGGGGTTGGGCGATCCTGAAGAGCATCTGCAAAATTTTCAAATCGCCATGCAAATGCAGGGCGCCAGCGATGCAGCGTTTTGCAGAGCATACCCAGCCACTTTAGGAGGGGCAGCAAGAGAATGGTACATGAGCTTGCCAGAAGGAATTATTCACACCTGGGATGAGTTTGCCAGGGTTTTTTTGATGAAGTATGAGAGTAGGCGACACCGAAAGGTCCCAGTACAGGTCCTAGTTAACTTGCGACAGTGGCCGGAGGAGTCGCTAAGAGATTTCTTTGAGAGATGGATCAGCACGGTACAGTCCGTTAGAGACGTGACTTTAGACATTGCTACTGCAAGTATGATCCAGGCGACGCACAATAGGCGACTGAAGGAGGCGTTAGTAAAGAAAAAAGCCTACTACTCTGTCCAACTTGGAAGCCAGAATAAATAGTATCATTCTCATTGAGGAGCAGTTAGCGGAGATTGGAGGGGACGACAGCCGAAAAGGACGAAAGGACGGACAGGCGGATGCGTCGCGTGACGGCACTGACAAGCGAGGACGGTGGCAGAGAACGGAGCGATCTCCTGAAAGAAGGGAATATCGGGACGACAGGAAAAACAATGATAGACGCACGTATCAGGAAGACAGAAGAGAATACACTCCGCTCAACCGATCCCGAAAAGAGGTATTCCTGTACATGCAGCACAAGGATCACCACATTCAGTGGCCCGAGCCACTGCGAGGCGACCCTGAGCAGCGTAACCCCCGAAAGTTTTGCAACTTTCATGATTCGCACGGTCACACCACAGAAGAGTGTCGGCAACTCAAAAATGAAATTGAGCGATGGATTAAGGAGGGTCGCCTAAAAGACTTTATTCTCCAGACCAAGCGAAAAAAAAGGAGTTCAAATGATAAAGAAGATAGCCCAGTCCCAGGCGACCAACCTAGAAAAACAGTTTTCGCCCGATTACAAGAGCCGCAGGGCGATGCGACCAAAAAGGCAAATGATACGGAAGAAGTCACGAAAGTCTATCAAACTATTTTCGGAGGAGAAAGTTGTCCGACAAAAAAGCAGTCAAGCGATTGTAAAGAGGTGTTGATCATAAACAATGAGGCGCGACGGTCTCCATCATGTTTACGGAGGATGACATAATTAAAAGTGGAGGGCCTAGCCTGGAGGCAATGGTGATTCAGATTGTAACGCTCCGGAGTAGAGTGGAGCGGGTAATGGTAGATGAAGGAAGCTCAGCTGATATCCTGTTCTGGGAACTTTTCCAGCAGATGAAACTCCCCATTTCAAGCCTGAGACCGACAAAGACAACTATTACAGGTTTTTCTGGCCACCAGGTGCCCATTAAAGGAATCGTTACCTTACAGGTCATGATAGGCGATGAGCAGATCAAGGCGGTGCAATCCATAGATTTCCATGTGCTGGATTGTCGATCCTCGTACAATATAATTTTGGGGCGACCGGCGCTTGCTGCTTTCCGGGCTATCTCTTCACCAGTATATCAGGTGCTGAAGTTCGTCACCAAGGACGGCGTCGGAGTCGCTTGGGGACACCCGGAGGTGGCTAGGCGATGCTATCGGGCAGCGACGAAAGGAGCATGTTACAAAATCGACCTGGAGGAGGGAACGGAGAATAGAGAAAGAATACAGTCAGCAGAATCTGACGTTCCTGTAGCTTTGTGGGAAGGCGATGAAGAGAGAACAGTGAGGCTGTCGACTTACCTAAGCAAGAGGCCAAGCAGGCGATGTTGACACTAATCAGGCAATATTCGCATCTATTTGCATGGCATCCCAGCGACATGCCTGGGATAGACCCAGCGATTGTGAAGCATTGCCTATCCATCGACAAAAGCTGCCGCCCTGTGCAACAGAAGAGAAGAAATATCTGCCGAGAGCGACAGCTAGCCGTCACAAAAGAGATAGACAAATTACTGGAGGCAGGTTTTATCAAGGAGGTTCAATACCCAGAATGGCTGTCAAATGTGGTTTTGGTTAAAAAATCATCAGGGGCATGGAGGATGTGTGTCGACTTCACAAATCTAAACGATGCCTGTCCAAAAGACGCTTATCCACTCCCGAACATTGAACAGTTGGTCGACGCCACAGCAAATAACAAAGTATTGTCTTTTCTCGACATGTTCTCTGGGGGGTTATCACCAGATACCACTCAATGAAGGGATCAGGAGGGAGGAAAACGGCGTTCATGACTCCTATGGCGAACTATTGCTATAAGGGTTATGCCCTTCGGCCTCAAAAAATGCAGGAGCAACTTACCAAAGGATGATAGATAAGGTCTTCACTAAGCAACGAGGACGTAACCTAGAAGCATATGTGGACGATCTTCTGGTAAAGAAGTAAAGAAGAGCGACGATCATCTAGGCGACTTAAAAGATAACGTTTGAAACGTTACAACGCTTCACGTTGCGATTAAACCCACAGAAGTGTGTTTTTGGAGCTACATCAAGCAAATTCCTAGGGTACTTGGTCACTCGACGGGGAATAGAGGCGAATCCAGCACAATTGGAGGCCATCTCCGCCATGGCACCACCCAAAACGGTTAAAGAAGTACAAGTTCTAGCCGAAAGAATAACGGCTATCAATCGGTTCATTCCAAAGGCGGCAGAGCGATGCGCTCCGTTTTTCTCTATTTTGAAAAACGCGTCAAAATTCGCCTGGAATGACAGTGTGATAAGGCATTTGAAGAACTCAAGCAATTCTTAGTCACTCCTCCGGTGCTGGCCTCACCCAAGGAGGGCGATGAGTTATTCATGTACATTGCGATATCACCAACAACGGTAAGTGCGGTGTTAGTGCGACGGGAGGAACGAAGCGACCAGCCCATTTTTACACGAGTAAAACGTTGGTCGACGCTGAAACTCGGTACCCTGCCATCGAGAAGATGGCCTATGCTGTGGTATGCGCGGCAAGAAAGCTCCGACCATACTTTCAGGCTCATACCGTCAACAGTATTAACCAACCTGCCAATACGAAATGCTTTGCAGGCAATGAGCGTGGCTGGGCGACTTGCGAAGTGGGCCATTGAGCTCAGCGAATATGACATCCGGTACAAACCAAGAACAGCAATCAAAGCCCAGGTTCTCGCTGATTTTATCGTAGAAGGGGCAGTACAGGAAGAAAAAGGAGAGAGCCAAACTTGGACACTCTTCACGGATGGTGCCTCCAGTAAAAATGGTTCGGGAGCCGGCATAGTACTAAAAAGCCCAGAAGGAGCTATCCATGAGGTCGCCCTGCGCTTCGCGTCGCCTAGAACCAACAACGCTGCCGAATATGGGGCGATGGAGGCAGGACTCAGGATTGCAAGAAGTATGGGGGTCAAATATGTGAAAATTTTTTCCGATTCAGCAGTGGTGGTCAACCAGTTAAATGGGGAGTTCGAAATTAAAGAGGAGTCATTAATGCCATACTTCGATGAGATAAAGCTAGCCCTGGCAGATTTTACTATAGTAGACATCTTGCAAATCGCCCGAGAAGAGAATTGCCACGCTGACGCGCTATCAAAGCTAGCCACGGCGGTTGATTTTGAAGAAACAAGAATGGTGACGGTAGAGAAAGAGGTAAAGCTAAACACATGCTTCCAGATTGACGGGTCTCAGGAGGATGAAGGCACACAAGATGATTGGCGCACTCCCATTATTAGGTTCCTAAAAGATGGAACAGTCCCGGAGGATCAGGCGATGGCTACAAAAGCAAGGAGGCGAGCCAGCAGATGCACCTTAATAGGCGACGATCTGTACAGAAAGTCCGCCGCAGGCCCTTATTTAAGATGCCTCGGACCAGTGGACGCTGATTATAGCCTCCGGGAAGTACATTTTGGAGTCTGTGGGACACACTTAGGCTCTAAAAGTCTGGAGAAGAATCTATTATACCAAGGTTATTACTGGCCGACGATGCAACGAGAGGTGACGGAGTTGGTTAAAAAATGTCACAAGTGTCAGGAATATGCCGATTATCATAGATTGCCTTCCAAAACTTTGCAGGCAATTGTTAGCCCTTGGCCCTTCGCTCAGTGGGGAATGGATATTTTGGGACCTTTTCCTGAAGCCCCTGGGAAGCGGAAGTACTTGATTGTAGCCATAGACTACTTTACAAAATGGATTGAGGCTGAGGCGACGGCCAGCATCACCGCCAAGCAGATTGAGAAGTTCACATTCAAACATATCATCTCACGATTCAGCATTCCTCACAGCATTATATGTGACCATGGCACCCAATTTGATTGCCAGAGCTTTCAAGCGTACTGCCAAGAATACAAAATCCTCCTACGATTCGCCTCGGTTGCTTACCCACAAGCCAACGGGCAAGCTGAAGCAGCAAACAAGCTTATATTGCGGGGATTAAAGCGACGGATCGAAGGCAAGAAAGGCACGTGGGTTGAGGAGCTCGATCATGTACTATGGGCACATAGAACGATCTACAAGACGTCAACAGGCGAGTCGCCTTACACATTGACCTATGGATCAGAGGCGGTCCTTCCGGTGGAAATAACAATACCTTCCGTCCGTTTGGATAGCTACAACCCAGAGGAAAATGAGCAAAACCTTGTCCATAGTCTCGATATGGTTGAAGAGAAGCGCGAGGTCGCCCAGATGAGGTTAATAGCGGAAAAGGAGATGCTAGCCAGGCGATACAACAAAAAGTTAAGGCCACATCACATCAAATTGGGTGATCTAGTACTACGAAAGATCTTCAGGCCATCAGAGGGAGCCGCGAAGCTTGATCCTGGATGGGAAGGGTCATTTCAAATCAGGAAGGTCGTGGGAGCAAACACTTTCAAGTTAGCCAGGCTGGATGGAACAAAGATCCCCCGGACCTGGAATGCGATGCACCTCCGCAAGTACCATGAGTAGTCGCCTAGGAGCATGTATGGTTTTTCATTTCCCTAATTAATGAAAGAAAAGCGTCCGATAGCTATATCGCTGGATGACTTATTTTATCATTTATATCCCGCCATCGCCATCGATATTACCTAAAACTTACGAGTTAAGAAGTCGCTTAATCGCCACAAAAATTCCCGTACGACATGGATTCATCTCGCCTACGAGGCCTAAGTTTCAAACTTAGCTAAGGCCTAAAGGTAACGACATCGCCTAAATGGCATTATAAGAAGGCAAAACGTCGCTCATTAGCAAATCACCAATCGCTAAGGCAAAAAAAAAAAAAGAACTAAGGTGCCGCCTATGACGGCTGCAAACAATCGCGCTAAGGCTTTCAAAACAATCGCTTACGAGCCTACCTTATAAGATAAGGGCGAAATAAAGGGCGTTTACCCAGATCGCAGGCAGCTTGTCTTACAAGTACCAAAAAAAAAAAAAGAGAGAAAAGGAGTATCAAAAAACAAAAAAAAGGAGAGAAAAGTCATCATTTATTTTTTCCCTTGCCCGAGCTTTGCCCATGATCGCCTTGGGAGGATGTCAGGCTCTTTTCAAACACCTTTTCCCCTCTGCCACCATCTGCCTTCGCCTTCGCGGCTGCCTCAGCTTTGGCTCGGGCCCTTTTTGCCTTCTCAGTCGCTATATACTCCTGATCCGCCGCCTGAACTTCCTTCATCACGCTGATGTACTCAGGGTCGACGTCAGTATTGGGATCGGGCACACCATTCAGCAAGCGATTCACAGCCCTGAAGGACGCCGTGAGAAATTCGCGTCGAACGAAAGGAGGGGAAGGCCCAACAACGGCGACGAATTTCTGACGAACGGCGGTCATGATCACAGGGATGGACCTTCGGATCAGCGACACAGCAGTCATATATTGCCGAGAGCTGAGTGCCTCGGTCTCCTCCTTGATTTTCAAAGTACGATCCCTCTCCGCTGTCATTGTTTCAGCTAGCTTCTTCGCCTTATCCCTCTCCTCAGTCGCTTGGTTCCGCGCAGCAAGGGCAGCGTCTCTCTCCTTTGTCAGAATTTGAATCTGCTTCTGAAGGACATCTTGATCCTGGAGCTTCTTGGCGGACGAGGAGGCAGCTTCTTTTGCCTCAGACAGGCTCTTCTCTAAGCTAGTAATAGAGGTCCGGCTGTTCGACAAATCTTGAGTCAGGCGCTCCACGGAAGCGGAGGCCTCGCTTAGTTTCTGCTCAAGCTGAGAGTGAGCCTCAGTCAGGCGAGCAAGCTCGTTCCTGGCAGCTTGATGATCAGACTGAAAGAAACAAAACAAAGACAATAAAAATCAAAGCATCATCATCATCGCTAGTGGCGAAGTTTTTGCTTACTTCTTCGTTGTCCAAGCGGCGCTGAAGAGCTGCGTGATCGTCGCGAAGCTCCCGAGCCTTGCGCATCAACAGGTCGCGCGACTTGTCAGCAATGCTTAGTGCCAGTAACATCTGAATATATGATAAGAGCCATACATGTTGGAAGGTGATGGTTGATTGAATCTTTGAAACTTAAAAACAAGAAATAAAAGAAAGAGGAGAGACGATTAAGAAAGAACCTCGTGATGCTTCACATAAACGTTCCCCATCGCGGGATGGAAGTCACCAACCTTCACGTCATCCAGATCCTTCAGAACTCCAGAGGTCAGCTCCTCTGCGATATCCCGGGCCACGTCAGCTGAAAGCTGTGATCGCTGGGGATAGACTATGGAAAGTAGCCTTCTGGTTTCTCGTATTCGGGCGCCAGGAAGTCTGACAGGACGCGATGGGATAAGGCACGGCGACCCTCTTCGTCGTTATGAGGCGACAGGGGTGAGTCGTCCTGGATGAAGGAAATGAATTCCCGCTCTGCAGGGGCTTGGCTTTCCTTTCCGGGGCGTTGAGGAGGGGGCTCAGGCATTGAAGCGTCGAGATGCTCCGTGTCAGGAGGCAATTCAGGGTCGGCGACGGTGGTAATTGGTGGGGGATCCGCTGTCTCGGCCCGATCGTCTTCCACAACGATAATTGGATCTGATGTACCGGCGGAAGAAGACTTGCGTCGCTTTGTTGGCACTGCCGCAGGCGACGACTTTTTTTCGCGGGGAGCGGCGCGCCCCCCGTTTCTTTCCCTTCCCATGAGGCGAAGGAGGTGGTGGCTCAACTTCCGGTGGCGGCGCATGCTGCGGTTGAGTCGTGGTGATTGACCCGCGGGCTGACGTGCTGATCAGCACGTTAGAAATATCTGTCATCCCTGCACAATGGAGTAAAGAGAGGTCAGAAATAGGAAAGCAAAAGGGAACGCGATAAGAGATAATAGAAAGCAGGGATAAATTTAAAAGTAGGGGAAGATAGTCCCATCTACCTCCAGGCAGCTTCGCCAGGACTTGTTTTAGGGTGAAGGGGTCGTTCAGATTGAAGTTCTCCCTGTTGATAAATGACAACAGCTGTTGTTCGACCTCCGTGGCTGAGTGACCACGGGGGAAGTTATTGGCGTCGCCTCGCGACCAGCAGGGCGGAAGGGCCGTCGTCCAGGTGTCTTCAGGCGAGGGTTTAAAATAAAAAAAGGCATGATACCATGTGGGATGCGGTTTAACTGTTCCACGCATCCCCACATCCCTATACGGACCTCGCTTTACAAAGCTAAGGCCGTTGGTGTTATTTTTGGCACTATACAAAAGGGAAAAAAGGCGAAGGGTAGGAGTAATTTTCTTGCGTTGGCAAGATATTTCAAAACTGGATACAACGGACCATGAGGTCGCGGTATAGGCGCCAAGCGACGCTTTGAGGTTCTGAAGTAATGATACAACAAATGGAGAAGGGGGAAGGCGCAGGCCGTTGGTAAAGCTTTCTGACCACACACCATGCCAGCCTCGGGACAATTCCCAATGGTCGACAGGAACGAGGGAGCAGCATAGTCCCAACAGGTCGGAAGGGAAAGTTTTGGAAGAAAGGAGCATATAGTGGTGGCAGAGAGATAGGGAAAATAGCCTGGCCCGATGACGTAGCGATCCGGCCAACGCCGTTGTACCACATGTCTCTCCAAGCTCGGACAGTGTAGCCTTGGTCAGAGATGGGGGCTGTCATGTTCACAGACCAAGGGCGGAATCCGGGAACGAATCCAAGCTGATGCATTCCCCATTCTCGGGGTTCAGAAGGGTCGGGAGAGTTTTGAGAAGCGTCGGAGGCAGTTCTCTCTGAATCGGTTGATGACAAGGCCATTGGAGCCTTAATATACAAGGGGTTTTATAGGGAGAAAGAAGCTAGATAGCAGAGAGGGCAGTCGGCAAAGGTAAAAAAAGGGAAAAAACGAAGAAAAAATTCAAGCAGAGAACAGAGACATACCAGGACAGCTGAGAAGGTAGTCAAGATCGTCGGACATCTGGAGAAAGAAGAGAGATCGGACAGAGGAGGAGGAAAGGCGAAGGAAAGACAGGAACGGTTGAGGAAGAAAGCAAGGGGCAAGTGAAGGAGCAAAGTGACGGAGAAAGAAGAGAAAGACAGTGATGGGAGCGGAGCGTTTTATAAAGGAAAGGCGGAGACGTTTGAGTGGTTACATCGGAAACGGAAACGACGCGACAGTTGAAAGGACGGATGGAGCTATTGGCATTGGGAAGAGGAAAGCGTCTCGGAAACGCAAGCCGTGAGAGGTGGTGATTGGGCAACACGGCCCATAAAAAAGAATATAAAAGGAGGGGGCTATCTCGTAGGAATGATCGAGTTAGGGGGCTACAGAGGAAGGAAAAGACTAGACGACCCCTCAGTTGTGGCGAAAGTAGGGTTCCTCAAGGAACGCAGCGGGCGCCGAGAAAGAGTAGTCGCCAGTGTACTTGGCGACAAGCACACAAGCGGACTGGGGGGCTCATGATGGGCCACCCTGGGTCGGGTCAGCCCAGTAGGCGATGTGATCCACCCAAAAAGGAAGGTCAACGCCTCTGACGAGGATTGACCAGGCGACTATCTAGAAAACCTGAAAGGCATGCCCAGATATGGCCCAGGAAGCAGTCAACATGTCAAGTGAAGGTTGACCAGCTAGGTGCCTTGAAGGTCGCTCTGAGAGTGGGCCCAGTCGCGGCCCAGAAAGGGCCCTGAGGCGATGTTATGCGCTTACCATTTGGGAAACCCTAGAAGGACGCGTGGAGCAATCCTAAAGGTTTCGTCTTCACCAAGCGACGGTTAGGATTCGGTGACACGTGGCGAGATTTGCTGGGCGCCGTACCATTGCCCAACGGTCTTGGCAGACCTGCCAGGCTATAAATACAGAAGGATTGGACAGACTGAGGACACGACCAAATTCTGGGAGCAATCCCTAGGTACACTCTGTTACATCATCATCCATTTCATTCCTCATCCTCTGTTCTGATTACTACCCCCACTCTCTTATTGCGAGGCGATTCGGAGTCACTCAGGCGACCGGGTCGGCTCCCTCATTGTTCCAGGCGACAAGAGTGGAACAAAACATTAATAATTTTAATATAATTGGCTAGCGCCAAACGACTTGGTTTAGAGAGCCATGCCCAACCACTATGATTCAAACTCATTGGAGCTAAAGACATTGAAGTCCCTTAGACGCTTTTAAGATTACTAGGACGCAATCACACGAGATAGTTAAAAGGTGAAACCTTAAGAGTCCACTGAAGTCATGAGGTTTATCACACATTGACATGGTAGACATTTAGAACTTGACATGCCACATAATTGGCAGCTATGTTAGCAAAACAAGGAACAACATGTAAGCGGAGTCGGAGGATGCATTTAGGAAGTTGTAGATGTCAGCAATTATGACACCACTATCAAGAGTTATAAATTCTTGAGCAAAAACCTTTCAGATCACCATTATTGCGTCTCCTTCAACGTTGATTGTTGTCAAACTATACTACTAGCATGACGCACAAGCATCCCTAAAAACTTTAAGACAAAAAGGTTAGAGATACCTTGATAATAAAATACATGTTGCGGAGAGGAGAACACTCGTTGAATCTCGGATGACAACATATGAAACCTTCGTGCGGTGCAGCAGTCGCCTCATCGACATTGATCCTGACTATTGATTGGTTGGAGGTTTGTGGAAACCAAAAAATGGGTAGTCATGTTGAGGAGGTGAAGGGTGGTTAATAGGGTCTAAAAGAAAAATCTCATCAACGTCGCATTGGAATTGTCGAAAGACGACATGCATAGAATATTTAAAATTCTCGAAGACCACCCATTTCAAGATTTTCAAAGGGACCGTAATGCTAGCACCAGCAACATGACCCCATGTCTAAAAAATGGGTCATGATAAAGTGACATGTAATCGCAGGGTGGGTAAGGGGAATGAAAATCAGAGAGACTTATGTAAGGATAAAACATGTAAGAAAAGAATATGCTCTATAGATTCTACACTACAAGAAAATAGAAGATTAGTCACAGTTTTTTTGACCTATTAGTCACGGTTTTATCCGTGACTAAAAAAATTAGTCACGGTTTGCAAAACCGTGACTATGTTGAGCCAAAATAGTCACGGTTTATATAAGAAACCGTGACAAAGAGATTAGTCACGGTTTTTGGACGAACCGTGACTAACCTTTGTCACGGTTTTCCACAAAACCGTGACAAAGATTAGTCACGGTTCGTCCAAGAAACCGTGACTAATCTTTGTCACGGTTTAGTGGAAAACCGTGACAATTTTTAGTGATCAAAGTGTAAGCTCAAAGTTTCCAGTGACTAAATTTGTAATTTTCTCGAATTATAAAACCAAACCCTCAACTCCATCTATTATGCAAACTAATCCATAAACTTTTATGGTTAACAAAATGTCCCAATTTTAGTTGTCCAAGTATAATTGTTTAATGACCAAAGTGTAATAATCCTATAATTCTAAATCTGAATGTGGGTTTTGGATTCTTGTATCGTCGTCCACCACAACGGCCGTCGGCTGCCGGCCGCCGACGTTCGGTTCCACTGTCTTCTCCGACGACCTTGCCGCCGTCGATGAGACCTCTGACCGACACCCACGACAGAATCCTTTGCTTGACTTCGTCTCCGATCTTGTTCGACATCGCCGAACCTCCTCATCACCCCATCCAACCTCAACCTCCTCCACAACTTCTGCCGCTCCCACCCCAACTCCGCCGCCGCCGCATCAAACCCATCATCAACATGAAGTACTTCCGCACCAACCACTACCCTCTTCTCGTCCAATGGTTCAAATACAACCTATCCCCAAACCCTCCCTCCGCCATCATCGTCGATTTCTTCCTCTGCTGGATAAACTAATTAGCCTCCGAATCAGGCATCCGCCACGTCCTCTTCTCCTCTTCCGTCGAGTTGAGGTTGGGAGGATGGGAGAAAGAAATAGGAAATGGGATCTGAAACAGAAGAGATGGGAGGAAGAAAGAGGAGTTGGTTGGGGAAGAAGAAAGAGGAGAATGGGATTGCCAACGTGGCGTCAGCGGTCATGAATTAATTATAACTTAGTCACAGTTTACGAAAACCGTGACTAAATTAGTCACGGTTTTCACATAAACCGTGACTAATTTAGTCACGGTTTTCGTAAACCGTGACTAATTTAGTCACGGTTTTTGTATAAACCGTGACAGATTTGTCACGGTTTATACAAACCGTGACTAGTTTGTCACGGTTTACCAATGAACCCTTGACTAATTAGTCACGGTTTATACAAACCGTGATTAATCTGTCACGGTTTATTAAACCGTGACTAACAAACCGTGACAAAAACCCAATTTTCTTGTAGTGCTATAAAGTTACATAAAGTTGACATATGGGTGAAATTTCAACGTTGCGAGATTGTAGACCCTTTTGCCGTTGGAAGAATAAGTTGACATAGTCTCCATAAGAATAAGAGTATCAGTAACACTTGAAGAGCCCAAATAAAACAACACAATGAGGGATCAGATGTAGTAGCCGTGATCAGAGGTGGGGATGCTGTAAGCTCGACACTATAAGGATGTTGTAACCAGACAATGTGGAATACGTCCATGAAGATGAGAAATGCCACACAATCTGACCCGATTGATGGGTTAGTTGAATTGAAATACTAGTTTGTGGGGAATTGAGGCCGAGAGGAAGATATAGTGTATACTTCGGATATCTCAAATAGAGTTTTGAGTTAAGGACAAAATCAAGGTTTGTTCTATTTGAGTTAAGGACAAAATCAAGGTTTGTTATGTTCATATATGTCGAAAGTAAGATAAGGAAAGAGGGGGTAGTAGGAACTCTCAAGAGCCAATGACGTTCTTTAGTGGAGAGTAGAGGCATAACCCCTCCACAAGAAGCTCTCATTCGTAGGGAATATTTTGTCATCCTAAGCTCTCATTGCATAGGATGTCACAAACATAATGTAGACCAACCACCCTAGTGTATATTACGTTGGTTCGAAACCTGACCCTGCCACAATTGTGTCATTTGATCATTAAGTTCTTCACATATAGTTGTAAAGATAAGGTGGCAAGACATGATGTGAACTGACAATCTCGAATGAACTGAACGGTGCACACTATGTACTCCTATCAGGTTCAGTAGGGTCGAACGTTTCCAGCCACATGGGCGAGTAGATACTTTGTCCTCTAAAAACCAAAAAGTGGTATTCATTATATTATCTCATCATAAACCGTGACTAAGTTTTATACTTGGAGCACTTATAATATAAGACGGAGTGTAGGCATTTGAAGTGTGTAATAAATTGCCAGAAGGCACACATTCTGACGGACATACGCCGAAGAGAAAATGTTGTCAGTGAAGATCACCGAAGATTAAGAGTAATTTATTCGTTCCCCACTGAGCAGCACATGAGAATGATCAAATAAATTATTTAAAAAAGATGATGCCGTCTTCAACCATTAAGTGAGATATTGCCTCCATGTATCCTAATTCATTTTTCAGCATTTTTATACCTTGTTTATAAACGAGTATTTTCATTTAATTTGTTTTCCTTATTTTAAATTTTCATTACCTTGCTTTAAACACAGTAAAATCTTGGGTAGGTAAGCAATTATATAATATATATGTCAATTAAGATGTTTGAGATTCAATTTTTTTATATGTGTCCGTGCACGATATGTCTTTCACTATCTCATCCTAAATTTGTGACCATTTGAAGGTTAATTTTTTTCATTATAAGTGAGCACGTGAATCATGGATGGGTCAATTTTTTGGTTGTGTACGTCTATTTTTTTATGCATCAATTATCAATATATATATGTGATTACTAGTATTTTTTCCGGCCCGTTGGCCGACTTTATTTGGTTTAATTAGTGAATGAAAAATAATTATATAAATGAATGAATTTAGAATTATGTTTAGCCAAATCAAAACTAACTAAAAATTTTGAATCAAAAGATTAAAATCAAACTAAAAACTCAAGGGCCAAACTTTTTGTATTTTAGTAAATCTTCAAGTCATTTTAATATAGTAGAATGTGATGGAAAAAAATAACTGGCCCTACAGGGAGCATGATCAAAGAGTTTACGAAAGTAAAAAGGGTTTTCGACGATGGTTAGTCGAGGCAAATGACTGGCATGTTTTGTAGGTGTATTATTATATACCTTAGTCATAAAAAGTGTGTATTTATTTTCTGTTTAAATACTATATTATTATGGTTACCATATTTTTAAGTATTATTTATTTATTGTAATTTTTTTAGTAAATAATAATAATTAATATAAAAATAATAGAAATATAAAACAACTAATTGTCCTTAAAAATCTCTACCTAACAACACTTTATTTTGAGTTAATAAATAAAAAAACAATTTTCTTAAACTTCAGCACTTCAAAGATATTAGAATTTTATTTATTCATTTCTAAGTCTAATAAAAAATGAAACAAAATAATATTATCGGTTCGTATCTTCAATTTAAGGGGAGGAATATAAATCACACCCCCTCTAATTATAAGTGCTTATATAATATGTAGATTATTATTGGCCCGTTGGTCAAGTTAATACAATACCAAAAAATATATACTATTAAATGGAATGTTAATATAAATTTAAGATTATTTTAAATATTGATTAAATTTGATTACATACTGAAATAAAATAGGTCTACTTATGATCATTAAACAATTGTAAAGGGAAATGACATAAACACTTATACATGTTGTTCAAACAAACTTTTCAAATGAGTGATGTCCTCTAAACCAATGTGATTTCAAAAATTTGTTACATAACATTTAATTATTCCTAAAGTCTTACTAACAAAAGTTAATTGAACACAAATAACAAAATTAATAACACCTTATTTGAAGCATTTGCAAACAAAAAAAGGCGAGACTAAATAAACCATCATTTAAAAAAGTATGTTCAGGTTTAGTTCAACATAATAAAAACAAAGGCTCAATTGACACGTTAAAATAATATAGAAGTAAAGATCATGTTATATATATACTTAGATTTCATGAATATGCTCAAGTCAAACTGACTCAGCTCGATCAATATTCTGAATTGGCAAAACTTATTGACATGTAACCCGTTTTACTTACTATCTCATGACTCACATCCTTATACACTCATGACTTTAATAACTAACCATTGCTCTTACAAAGAATTCTGGATAGTTTTTCGGACTGTTGGCCAATTCAAGATTCTTTCTCTCAATTTACTATTGACAACCTAAATAAATTGACTGAATGAATAATTGCGTACGTTCCTTAGTTATTCGAACCAAAGAACAATAGTGCAATTATATATCTAGTATCATGTATTTTTAATTATATATGACAAACAAATTAAAATTATTCTTATAATTTTGAGGCACATGAACTCACTTAATTCTTAAATTATTTCTACATGTCTCAAGTTAGAGGAATGTTTAAACTATATTCCAACCTATGTCTTGAACAAAATCCACTATAGGTTATGAAGTAATACATATTATTTACTTTAAAGGCCCGATGTATATTTAAACATTTAACTTTAAAAATCTAGATAACAAACCATTCTAACTTAATTTTTTATTTGAATGAATATACATACATAATGTATTATTTACTTCAAAATCATGATGTATATTTACACCTTTAACATGAGAATGCTGAAAAATAAAATATTATAACTAAATTTTATATTTGATTTATTTTTTACTTCAAAGTCACTGTACCATCTTGATCATATTATTTTATTATGAGAAATCCAATTTAATGTTTAATGATCCTATTAGTTGATTGATTAACATCTTGATGATATTATTTTTGTTGATATTATTTTTGTAGAATGTTATGAAAAAGTTAGAATATTAATGAAATATAAGTTAATCAAAGTTCTGGTGAGAGTTGAATAGTTTTAGCCTTTAGGACTACTTATTGTGTCATATATTAGACCAATTTATGATGTCTTTATTTATTTTAGGGAAAATGGTACTTTGCCCCCCTCTACTTTACCAAGTTAACAAACAACCCCTTATACTATGAAATGATCAATTTACCCCCTCCTACTATGCCAACCTAACAAACATCCCCTTCCATCCAAAATTCCGTTAAGTGATGACTCACCAATATGATTCATCCATAATTAATGATAGTACATTGCCACATCATTAATGACAGTACATTTTTAGTACAAAAGGCAATAAAAATATTAATTTTAAATTTATAAATTAAAAAGTATACATTTAATTTTTTATGGATTTTTTTTAATTATTTTTAATTAAATAAATATTTGTATTTAAAATTTTAAAATTTGTTTTTAGAATAAGTTGAATATTTATTTTAGAAAAAAAATTTAATTTCATTTTTAATATTAAAATCCATAGACGAATTTTTTTAAAAGTATTTTTTATTTTTTAATTATAAATTAAATTTAATTCTTTTTTATAATTTTTCTTTTTTTTTTCTTTTTAGTTCACTTGAGAAGGACGAAAGTCGTTGATGCGGCAATGTACATTCATTAATTGTGGATGAGTCATATTGGTGACTCATCACTTAACGAAATTTTGGATGGAAATTTAGATGGAAGGGGTTGTTTGTTAATTTGGCATAGTAGAGGGGGGTAAATTGATCATTTCATAGTATAGGGGGCTGTTTGTTAACTTGGCAAAGTAAAGGGGGGCAAAACACCATTTTCCCTATATTTTATAACCATTAAGATTTTGAATGAACAACATATTAGGCTTGTTTATGTTGTAAGTAAACAATATGATTGAATATGCTTAGAAATTTTTGGTGTAATGTATAGGTGTAAGTAATGATTAACGATTTCGTCATCCTCCACATAGTTTTTAATATAATATTAATTATTTACTAAAATATATTAATATTGATGTCGTTGGATTCAAAAAAATAAAACAAACAACATTTGTGAAGGAAACAATATGTTTTGAGTAACACATAAAATGTTATGAAAAGTAAACTAATTAAAAGGGAAAAGAAAGAGGGGGGCTTTTGACCATAATAATAAATAAATAAAACTATGTACCAAAATAATACCTAGTTTGAATAGGTATTTATTTTGGTATATAATTTTATTTTTTTATTTATTATGGTGAAAAGACCGAAAGAGGGAAGAGAGAGTTTGAAAAAATTAAAAAAAAATATTATGTCCCTACATTTAAGAGGAGGTCTCCAAAAGCTGATGTGGCAAATGATTTTTGTCTAAAATACTTAGAGACCGCGATTAACACCATTATCAAAAGTTCCTTCTTTCTTAATTTCTCTCTTCCTTTCTCTGATGGCCAAAATGCATACACTCCCGCATACATATGTCGCTAATGATGCTCTTTTCCTTTATTTTTTTCTTCATTTTATGTGGATTGACGACTAGGAAGAGGAATATTTATAGTCGATACTAGCTAATGTGATATTGAAATCTCACTTCTTTTTTGTCGTGGAAGCTCCCATTAAGGAGCACCATAAATCGTGCACCATCCTAACTAAAAACAAAAACAAAAAAGGAGGTTGATACATGAAAATATTTCCTTGTTTTGAATTTTCTTTATATATATTTTTTGGATTATATTTTCTTTATATAGTAGTAATATTAAAGAATATATATTATAAAAAATATCGTGTTTTGTGCACCATGAATGTCATTAATTATATCATCATAAATAGCGACCATTATGTAAAAATATCGTGTTATAATGTATTGTGTATAGAGTGTAAATCTTAAATCGTTATTCTCACATCGTAAAAACTATGAACCTTAACTTCTATAACCTAACCCTGTAAACCATTTTACTAAACCCTAATTAGTAACTCTAAACCTTAAACCAAAACCATTACTCTTAAATCTTAGTAATGTTATAAGTTATAACGTATTGTGTATAGAGTGTAAATCTTGAATCGTTACTCTCACACTGTAAAATCTATGAACCTTAACTTCTATAGCCTAACCACATCACCATTTTACTAAACCCTAATTAGTAACTCTAACCCTTAAACCAAAACCATTACTCTTAGTTCCCTAAATCAGTAAATCTCAGTAACGTTATAAGTCATAACATATTGTGTATAGAGTGTAACTCTTAAATTGTTACTCTCACTCAGTAAAATCTATGAACCTTAACTTCTATAGCCTCTATACACAATACGTATCAGAGCCTCTCTTTGTCCCTCTTGAACGACGGTGGGGCAAACCTCAACGAGGACGTTGATTCCTTAAGAGGGATGAGCAAATCCCATATTGACAAAGCACGAAAGAGATTCATGCTAATAATTTTAAATATTAGGATTTTAATTATAATATTTGAAAAGGAAAAATAAATTATTATAACCATAAAACATGTTATTTTAAAAGAAATATGAATTATTTAAGGAAAAATTGTACTTTCCCCCTCTACTTTGTTAAGTTAACAAACATCCCCTATACTACGTAATGATCGATTTAACCCCTCCTACTATAACCAAGCTAACAATCAAGCCCTTCCATCCAAAATTATGTTAAGTGATGACTCACCAATATAAATCATCAATGACAGTACCTTGTCACATAATCGGGTTCATCCTCAATAAAATAAAATTTGAAAAACAAAAGACACTAAATAAAAATAATATTTTTAAATTTATAAATAAAAATTAGTTTTTATTGTTTATTTTTTTGGATTTTAGATTAAATGTTATAAAAAATTATTTTTAGAAAATTTTAAATTTATTAAATTTCTTTTATTTTACTTTTAATATTAAAAAACTATTAAATTAAAATAATAATAAAATTTAGTTCTTTTTATGTTTTATGTTTTTCTTCTTTTTAGTTTACTTGAGATGGATCAAAAGATGATGATGTGGCAAGGTAATGTCATCATTAATTGTTGAGTCATCACTTAACAGAAATTTGGATGGAAGTGTTTGATTGTTAGGTTGACAATAATAAAAGAAGGTAAATCGATCATTTCGTAGTATATGGGCTATTTGTTAATTTAGAAAAGTACAGGAAAAAAGTGCAAATTTTCACTCATTTTTTTGATCATTCTCAAAAAGTGTAATTACATACTTTTCACCTCAGTGAAATAACTTTAATTCACCCTCAATTTAACTCATAAATAGTTAAATACTGACGTCCAAACAAGCCATAAGTGACGACCAAGTCCAAGTTCTCCCACCACAAGAAAGCTTAACAAGTTATTAACGACGAGACACGTGGCCCATTTACATTGGATAGAGGTGAACTCCCACCTCGAAATTACCGAACTGCCACGTCTCTGCTGCTCAGAGATCTCTCATCTCTTCTGTCTTTCGTGTTCAGAAGGTAAAGAAGATGAAGGAGACGAAGACTTCCAC
Organism: Linum lewisii; assembly: GCA_034768395.1. NCBI lineage: Eukaryota > Viridiplantae > Streptophyta > Magnoliopsida > Malpighiales > Linaceae > Linum > Linum lewisii. The sequence goes on along the minus strand of JAVBHU010000075.1, from coordinate 20,489 downwards.
CCACCGGCGATGACCAAATTCCGCCAAATCAAGTTCCTCTCCGTCTCCCTCCGATTCCTATCAACCAGACACTCCCCTGAGAAATCAAATTTCAAATTATCGCTTGTTTACGCCACCGACCAATTTACCCGCCAGATCAGAGGCTCCCACCACTTTGATTCCATAATGCCGTCCTCCCAAGTCCTCCCCGTCACCACCGCAACCAACCACTACAAACTCCCCAATTCGTCGCCGATCACGGAGACTTCACTGCTGATCAAAGATGATCAGGATGCAGAAGGGAAGGGGGTGGGTCATCGCATCTTGATGAACCTCGTCCTCGACAACCCTTCGACACGGCTCTCGATTCCCGAGGAGACCCCCTCTAAAAAAAACCCCCTTCTGCCCCCGGGGCCGACGGGGGGCGGCGGAGCCGGGGGGGACCCGGGGGGGATTTTTAAAGCAGTGTTTTTCCGGCCCCCCCCCCGGGGAGTATCTGATTCGAAAAGGGTTTTGCAGCCCCCCCCCCCTTTTGGGGGTTTTGGACCCCCAAATTTTAATAGGGCTTTTTAAATTTTTTTCAACCCGCTGATAAAAAAAAAAGGACTCTCTCCTTTCCATATAGCCTTAGGTATGAACTCCCCCAATTTTGTTAATGGGGGGTAGGCTCCCCGAGGGTTTTCCCCTTTTTTAAAATTGTTTTTGGGTTTTTTAATTTTTGAGTTTCCCCCCTGGCTTTTTAAAAGGGGGTTACCCGAAATCCCTTTTTTTTAAATCCACCCCCTTTTTTAAATTTTTTTTTTTTTCCATTCAGTTTTTCCCCCCCTTTTGTTATTTGATTTGCAGTTTGGTTTTTTAAAAAATTTCCTCTCCCCCTGCCCTTGGGAGGTGGGTTTTGGCGTCAACCAAAAAAAGGAAATTTTTTTCCCCCTTCCCCATTTTTGGGGTCTTTCTCATAAACCCCCAAAGGGGTTAAAAAAATGCAAAAAAAAAGATGTAGAAAATTTTTTTCCCTATGAGCCTTGTCGTACCCCCCAAAAAACCAGCGCCCCCCCCCAAAGCCGGGTTTTTTTTTTTGTAAACGGGGGGGAGCCTGGATATCGGGTGAGTAATCTTAACATCGGGGCTTGAATCTAGGGGAAAAAAGTCAAAGGGGAATTTTTTACAGTATTCGGGTGCAGGAAAAAAATTTTTGGGGGTTTTTCCCCTAGGGGGGTAAAAATTTAAAAAAGAGGCATAAAAAAGCTTGTTTTTTTAAAAAGGGTTTTTTAGGGGCTCTTAGAAAAAAACCCCCCCAAACCCTTTTTCCCCCAAAAGTTTTTCCCCAAAACCCCAAAAGATAAAAAGGGTTTTATGAAACCTCTTGGTTCGCTAGGCAAGAGGGGGGGGTTTAAGGGTGAACTGACGGGTTTTTTTAGTTTTTTCTTACCCGTTCTTTTAACCCTAAAAAATTTTAAAAAATTTTTTTTCCCCCGGGTTTTAAACCCCATAAACCCCATCCCCATTTTCTTCCCCCCCATACAGGTTTTTTCCCCTCAGGGAATTTGGGGAAAAAGGGCCCGGCCCCCTCCAAAGGGGTTTAAAAATTTTAAAAAGGGCCAAAAAACAAAGCAAAATTGGAGGTCCCCCAAAGGATTTATTGATGGGCCAATCAGCTGGACTAATAAGTGGATTGCCCTAGTTGGGGGGGGCCCAATCAAAAAAGGGGCCCAAAAAAGGGGGGGAAAATTTTCTTTTGGATTTTTTTCCCAAAAAAAAGGGGCTTACTTTGGTTTATCAGGGGGGAAAAATTTTTAAAACCCTCGTTGTTTTTTTTCCACAGTGGGGTCTTTTTTTTCCCCCATCTTTTAAAGGAATAAAGTAAAAACCTAAATTGATTCTCAGTTTTCGTAGTTTGTTTGATTTCGGGTTTGCAAAATGACCAAAATGGAAGGTAAGGTCGTTAAAGGGGTTTTCACCTGAAGTTCTAGAAAAAGGGCCCCCAACCCTCCAGGTGCAGTTTTCTTTCCCCCCAAAAAGGGTTTTTTTTCCATGGTAGGGCAGAAATTCCCCCCCTATGCCCCCCAAGGTGAGAATCCTCCAACACTATGTTTTTTTTAAGGGCCATCCCCCAAATGTTCGAAAGGGTTCTGGTGTTCTAAATTATCCCCCCCCAAAAATTTTTTTTTTAAAAACCCCAAAAAGAGAGCGGGAGTGAGGGTGAGGGCAAAAAAAAAAAAAGGCCCAAAAAACTCTACAAAATTGTTTTTTAGGCCCAAAATGGGGGGGGGAAAAAGAGGGGGTTTGTTCGAGGACTTGTTTTCGATTATACACGGGGTGATCCCGTTTAAGCAAAAAAAAAGGGGCCCCCTTTTCCGGGGGAAAAAAACGCCTTTTTCCCTTTTTCATGCTGCAGAGGCTAAAAAATTTCCCCCCTTCTAGCGTCAAGGGGGCCCCCCCTTCTCATTTTTTCCCCGTTTCCCCTTTTTTTGCCCCCAAAGGGGGCCCCTTTTTTTTTAAAAGATTGCCCTTTTTGTTTTTTTTTTACATTATGGAAATTTTTTTTCAGAAACTTTTTTTTTGGGGGGGAAATCTCAAGTAAAAAAAGGACCTTTAGCTAAGTTTGGGTCCCCTTTATCAATGTTCAAAATCAAACCCGGGGAAAAAAATTGCGGTCCATAACCTTATGTATGCTACCCTTTTTTTCCCCTTCATGAAAAAGTTCTTCCCAAAAAAAATTTCTTTTTTTTTCCCCCAAAAAATTGCTGCCCCCTTTTTTGGTCATTTTAAAAAAAAAAGGGGACCCCCACCAAAAAGACAAAATGAATGGGGTTTTTCCCCTTTTTCTCGTAAAAATTTAAAAATTTTTTCTTGTTTTTAAAAAAGGTATTTCCCCGGGTTTTTCCCCGCGCCAAATTTTTTTTTTTTTTTTTAAAACTTTGTTAATCTTTTTAGACATGGAAAATTTTTTCTCTCTCTCGTATGAACCCCCTTTTCCCCCCCCCCTTAAAAGGGGGGTTTTTTTGGGTTTTTTCTTCGGCCCCCTTTTTTTGGGGGGGGGGGGGCCCGCCATTTTTAAAACCCCCGGACTTTTTGACCCATGCGCGGGGGCGGCCCGGGGGGGGTTTTTTCCCCCGGGAAAAATTTTTTAAGGGGGCCCCGACAAACAAGCCCAAAATAAAAAAGGGGGCCCCAAAGCAAGGGGCCCAAGAGGGGTTTTGGGGGGGTTCCCCCAAAAAAAAAGGGGAAAACCTTGTCACTTTTTGGGGGAAAAATAAAACGAGTGGCCAGGAAAAAAAACCCTTGGCGACCGGGCCCGGGGGAAAACAATAAACCCCCCCCCCCCCCGTACACTCCGAAAAACCGGGGGGGGAAAATTTTTTTAAAACCCCAAGGGGGACAAAGGGCTTGGGTAGTAATCCCCCCCCTTTTTCCCTTCCCCTTTAAAGATCCCTTTTTTCCCCCAAAAACTAACTACCCCCCGTTATCGCTTCCGGTACCCCCCCCCCTGAAGCCCAAGGGAAAATTGGGGGTTTCCTTTTTTGGGGGCCAGGCGACGAGGCGGCCACTTTTGTCTTTAAAATTTTTCCAAAAATCGTTCCTCTCGGTTGATTTTTTGGTTGTCTTTTTTGGGGTTGTCCTCCCCAGGGGGTTTTTTGGGGGGCCCCCTTGAATATCGTTCAAAAAGGGGATAGTTTTTAGGGAAAGGGTTGAATATTTTTTTTGCGAGTAATTTTTTTTAAAGACGTTCGTTTTTTTTAAGGTTTACCTTATTTTTTTCTTTTAATTTTATTTAACTATTAAAATATTTTAAAAAAAATATTGTCATTAAAAAAAAATTATAAAATAAATATTTTTTTAATTTTTTTTTTTAAACTGTGCCTATGAAAAAACCAAAATTAATTTAAAACCCCTGCAAAATTTTGAGTTTTTGCAAAATTCGTTAAGGCACCTAAAATTAATTTAAAATGACACCATGCAGAATCATACTATGTTACATAATTTAAAATTTTTTTTTTGAAAAACAGCCATTTTTCCCAAAAAATTTAAAATTTTAAACCCCCTTATTTTTTCGTATCCTTTTTTTTCCCCCGTGCAGCCGTTTTTTTACTTTTGCGCGGGCCCCTTTTTTTTTTTTCCCCGGGGTGGGGGGTTTTACTTCGTCCCACCTTTTTTTTACTTGTGCCCCCAGATTTTAACGCGGGTTCCCCGTTTTTAAAAAAAGTTAAAAAAAAAAACCCCAAAAATTTTTTTTTGTTGGTTTTTTAAAAAGGGGTTTTTAAAGGTTTTTAAAAAATTTAAAAAAATTTTTTTTGGGGAAAAAAAAATTTTTTTTTTTAAAAAATTTTTTTTAGAATTTTAAATTTTTTGAAAAGAAAATGTGACTTTTTCCCCCCAAAAATTTTTTTTTTTTTTTTTTTCAAAATAAATAAAAAATTTTTTATTCCCCAAAAAGGGGGGGTCTTTGTAAAAGGGGGTTTGGGAAAAATTTTAAGAAGGGACTGGAAATTTTTAAAAATTTGGTTGCGCGAAGAAAAAAACGGAGGGTTGCAAAAAAAACCCTTGGCCCCCAAAAAAAAAGGGCCCCAATTGCCGAAGAAAAAAAAAACTGTATATAAAACATTTTTTATTTTTTTTTTTTTTTAAAGAAAAAAAATATATTTATTCAAAAAAAAAGGGGGGGAAAATGGGTTAAAAGGGAAAAAAAAAATCCCGGATCAAAAGCTATAGTTAAAGCCCCCAATTTTTGGGGCCCCCGTGGGGAAAACTGCTCCCCACCCCCTTTGCCCAAAAAAATTAGCGGTCGGGGGGTGAAGGAAAAAAGATTTGGGGGTTTCCCCAAATTTTAAAAAGTCAGACATTCGGGGGGCCCCAAATGCGTTTGAAAGGCAGCAGGGGAAAATTTTTTGGCCCCCTTCCCCCGCCCCGGGCAACCCTCTTCACCCCCGTTAAACCCCCCCCGGGGGGGGGTTTTTCCCCCAGGGGCCTTTCCCCGCGGCCTTTACCCCAGCAAAAGTTGGGTGAAAAAAATTTCCCCAAAGGGTGGCGAATCCCCCCCAAAAACCCCCCAGGGGAAAATTTCAGATAAACCCCATCCCCCCTCGGGGGGTTTTTTTGGGGGGGCGCCATAAAAAAATCCCCTAAAAAGTGGCGGTGGGGGCTTTTGGGTCGAATTGGAAGGGGTGTGGGAAAATGACTAAAAAAACCCTTTTCCCATTTCATCGTGAAAAGAGAAAGGGGTTGGGGGCCCCCCACAGGGCCCCCTTTTCGTTAAAAATTTGGGGCATTTCTTTTTTTTTCCAAAATTTTTCCCCGTAGAAAAAACCCAAAAAGGGAAACAAATTTTTTTTGGGCCTCCGGGTTTTTTTAAAAAACCCCCAAAAAATTTTTCCCCTCCCTGGAGGGGGTGGGCTAAACCCCCCAAAAGGAAAATTTTCCACTTTTCCCCCAGCGGGGTTGGGGCCCCCGGGAAAAAAAATTGGAAAAAAATCTGTTTTTTTTTTTTCGAAAATTTTGGGCAAAAAACCCCAGCCCCACACTTTTTTCCCGTCCAAAGGGTTTTTTTTGGGGGCCGGGCCCCAAATTTATTTTTTCCCCCGGGGAAGAAATGGAAATTTTGGGGGGCCCCGGGGGGGTTTCCCCAAAAATTTTTTCCAAAAAGGGCCCCCCAATTTTTCCTGTTTTCCCCAGAAAAAGCCCCCCAATTTCCCCAAAAGGTAGGCCGATTTTCCGAGAAATTTTTTCCCTTCCCTTTTAGAAATGCGGGGCCCAATAAAATTCAGCGGGGGGCCCCTTTTGGGGGTTCCCCCAACCCCTTTTTCCCTTTTTTAAAAAACCCAAAAATTTGGTGGGGCCCATTTTTCCCTTTTGGCCCCGGGGACACCCAAAAGGGGCCCCCCCCGGGGGTTGGTCTCGGCCCCCTTTTCCCCGAGGGGGGGTTTAAAAAATTAAAATTTAAAATCCGGGGGGTAAAAAAAAGGTCGAAGGGGATGACCATTAAAAAAATTTTTTTGGCCCCCCCCAAAACAAAAAATTTTCCCCCTTAGCATCGCAAATGTTTTTTTGCCCAAATGGGGGAAAAGCTTTCTCTCCTTTTTGTCAAGGAAGGAGGCCCGGGAAGAAAGCCCTTAAAAAAGGGGTTTTTAAAAAATTTGTTCGGGTTTTGAAGCAGTCCCCCCCCTTTTTTTAAAAGCGGGGTGGGAAAAATTCCAAAAAAAATTTTTTAAAAAAGGCCCCCCCCAACCCTTTTTTTGGGTGGCAGGGGACCCCCATTTCCCTTAAAACGAGGGGGAGGTAGGGGTCCCCCCCAAAAAGGGGAAAATTTTTCCCCCAATTTGAGTTCTTTTTTTTTTTGTCTTTTTGGAAGGGGAAAAAGAAAAATGTGGTGGGGAGGGTTTAAAAAAAATTTTTCCCCAAGGAGCTTTCCCTTCCCGGAGGGGAAAGAGTTGACTCTTCCAAGATGAAAAAAGTTGTAAGGCGAGAAAGGGAAAAATTTTTCACCAAAACTTTTTTACCCCCCCCCCTTTTTGGGGGGAAGCCAAAAAAATTTCCGAATGGGGTTCACCCAAAAACCCCAAGGGGTCTTCTTTGAAAAGGGTTGGGGGCCATCGGGGTATTTCGCTAAAAGGTTACGGGGTTTTTTAAAAATGTTAATTTCCCCCCTTAATCCCCCATTTTCCCCTTAAAAATTTCCCAAAATTTTTTTTCCGGGACTTGGGGAAAATTTCCCCGAAGGGAAGGAGAAAACCGAAAAGAATGGGGAAAAAGGGTTGGGGAAATCCCCCAAAAATTTAGTTTCAGCCCCTTTAGACCCCCTCCCCTTACTCCTTTTTAAAAAATTTTGGGATAAAAAAAAAAAAAAGGATAAAAAGGGGGGGGGGAAAAGACCCCCCTTGACTTTTTTTCCCCCCGAGCTTTGAAAAAAAAAACCCCAACCCCTATAGGGAGGCTAGGGGGAAAAAACCTCCCCCAAACCCCCATAGCGGGGGGGTTTTCCCCCCCCAATCCCCCCCAATGGGGTTTTAACCCCCGGGGCCGGGGGGGGGTTCCAAACTTAAAAAAAAAAAGGGGGCCCCCGAAAATTTTTTTTAAAATTTTGGGAAAAAATTTTTTTTTGGGAAAATTTTTTTTTTTTTTTTTAAAAATTTTTTTTTTACACTTTTTTTGTACTTTTTCCCCCCTTTTCTCTGAATTTTTCCCCTGGGGATCTTCATCAGAATCAAAACGAAAAGGACAGGAAAAAAATTTTTCCCTTGGGGTTTTTTAAGCCCCCAGAAGAATTCCCTTCTCTTTCCCCTTTTTGTTGTTCGATTTTTTTTGAGTTTCCATCTTGGATATGATCTAGTGTTTAAAATTTTTTGATGGGAAATCTTTTTAAAGGTTCAGAAAAAAAAATTTCTGTTTGTTGTTTTAAAAAAGGGGTTTGTTGATTGAACTAATGTTTTTTCCCCATTTTTCAAAAATTTTTTTGGTTTAAATTGGGGGGGTTTTGGGTTAAAAAAATTTTCCCAATTATCTTTAAATTTTTTGCAAATTTTTTTGGGGGGAAAAACTACCCGGGAAAGGGGGTTTTTGGGAAAAGCAGAAAAAAAAATTTTTTTAAGAGGGGGTTGACTATGGCCAAAAAAAGAGCTTGGAAACCCCAAAAAAGGGCCCCCGATTGACACCCTCCCCCGGGTTTGTTTTGGAGGAAAGATCTGGTGAGACAAAAATTAAAAAAACGATGTCCAGGAAAAATTTAAAACCCCAAAAAAGGAATTAAATGTTTTTTGGCATTGTGTTTTTGGTGTCTATCAGGCTTCCTCCGATTGAAAAGTGGTTTGAATTTTGGTTGGGGGCTTGAAGCGTGAATTTGCGAGAAATAAACCCCCAAGGGGGGAATCCCCAAAAAATTTTACGAAAATTTTTGGCAGGGGGAAAAAGGGGAAAAGGCCCCCGGGCAGGGGGTCTAAAAGAAAAAAAAAAGGGGGTAAACCGAAAAAAAATTCCCCAAGAGCAGGGTCCCCGGAAAAGGGTGGGATGATGGAGGGTAAACAAAAAAAAAGGGGAAGTACGGGGTGGTAGTGTAAAAGGGGTTTTATAGTATTAAAAAAAGCCCAAAAAAAAAGGGTAAGGAACCCCAATGGAAAAATTTTTCCCAAAATGAGGGTTTTCCCAAAAAGGGGAAAAGTTTTTTAAGGGGAAAGAAAAAGAAATGAAAATTTTGGGGGCTTTAAAAATAATTAAACTAAAGTTTAAAAAAACAAAGGAGGGAAAAAAAATTACTGTGGGGTTAATAAAAAGGGCCCCCAAAAAGGGGTTTAAGAAAAAGGAACCAAAAAAAAAAGGGGTTTTGGGGTAAAATTCCCCCGCAAAACCCCAAATTGGACTTCCCAAACCCCGCGGAAAAGGGGAAAAAGAGAATGTAGAAATTTTGGCACCCCAAACCCAAAAAGGGGAAAGCATGAGGGGGCAAGGAAAGAAGTTACCCCCTAAAAAAGGGTTTGAAGAAGACAAATTTTGGGAAGGACAGCTTTTTGACCCAAGAAAAAGGGGGGGGTTTTCATCAAAATTTTTCCCAAAAGGAAATTTTTTTTTAAAAGGGGTATTGTCTCTTTTTGGAGGTAAAAATATGCCTTCCTTTAAAACCTTCCCCCATACAATTGTTTTTTTTTTAAAACTTGAGATCAGTTTTAAAAAGGGGGAAAGAAAAAAAAGATTATTGTTTGGGCAGGGTTTTTGGGTTTTAAAAAAAATTTGCCCCCAAAAACTGTTTGGGGGGGCATTTTTTGGGAAATTTTTAAATTGCCCCCGCAAATTTTTTTCAGATTGGGAAAAAAAAATTTTTGGGAAAACCCGGGGCCGGGGGCCGCTCTGAAAGTTTTAAAAAGGGGGGTTATGCCCAAAAAAGTGGAAATTTCTTAAAAAGCTTCTCCCCTTTTAGGGGTTTACCCTTTTTTTTAAAATTTTTTTTAAGGGGATCAAAGGGGGGAAAAAGATGCTGGGGGAAACTTTGTAAAAAAGTTCAGCAAAGCTGGAAGGTAAAAACCGGACCCTTTTAAAAGGGTTTTTTACCGTCCCCGGGAAAAAGTTTTTTGTTAATTTAAATTTTTTAGTTTTTTAAAACTTAAATAGCACCCGTCCAAGTCCCGGTTGGTAAATGGGTTAAAAGGGCAGGAAGATGCACGTTGGTTTTGACCCCCAAAAGGGGTTTTTTTGAAATTTTGGGGAGGGCAACCCCAAAGGAAAAAAAGGAACCCCCAATTTTTGTTGTCTTTTTGGTGTAAAAGGGGTTGGAAAAAATTCCCCCCAAAATTTATTAAAGGGGTTTGGTTTTTAAACAAAATCAAGGCCCATGCAAGCATTTAAATTTTTTTTAAAAAGGGAAATTTTTTTTTGGTTATCTTGCGGGGGGGGCCCAAATACTGGCTTTCCCCCCCAAATGTCAAAAAATTTTGATGGTGATAAAAATTTTTCCCCAACGGGCCCCGGGGGGTCGGCATAAAAACCAAAATCCCACGGGGGGGCTCGGGGAAATTTTTCCCATTTTTTTTTTTTTTGGATGTTTTTTGTATTTTAAAAATTTTTTGCAAGTTAAAGGGGGGAAAGTTGGCCCCAAAAATTGCTTTCACCCCCCAATTTTCCCCGAGGGGAAACAAAAAGGTCCCCCGTATTGAAAAGGGAAAAAAAATTTTCAAAAAACCCCAAAAAGGGTTTTACTATTTTTTCGTGAAACGTGGGCGAATCGGAAACCCCAAATTTTTTACGTTTTCAACTTAAAGTTAAAAAAAAAACCCCCTCAAAAAGCCCCAAAATTTGGGGACCGGGGCCCCTTTTTCCCCCCAAAAATTTTTTGGGGTTTTCCCGCACAAAACCATAAATGGGGGTTTTTCGAAGAAAAAATCCCTAAACCCCCTGATCTTGTTTTTTTTGGGGGGGGGGGGGGCCCCTTTTGGGGAAAAAAGCGATCCCCCAACCCCCCCAATTTAATCAGGTTTGTGTCCCCCTTTAAATTTTTTTTATAAACCCCCCTTTTCCCCCCTGTTGGGAAAAAAAAAAAACCCCTTTTTTTGAATCGCCCGAAAGGGGGGTCCCCCCCAATTCCCCTTTCCCCTCCCCCCAAAATTAACACGCCCGCCCCAATAGCCGATAAGGGGGTCAGGAAAAACCCGGTTTTCGGGCCCCTTCTGACCCCTTTGGGGTTTTTTAAAAAAACTCCCCCCTTTAAAACCCCCCTTTTTTGGGGGTTTTAGCTAGGGGATTGCACCCCCCCAGGGCCCAAAAATTTGGGCCCCCGGGAAGGTGGGCGGCTTTCCCACCCGGACTGGTTGTTTTTAAAACCCAAAATCGGGGAAAAAGACACCCCGAAATGTTTAATTAAAAATTTAAAAATTTTTTAACTTCCCTAAAAAAAAACCCCCCAGGGGGGTTAACCGCCATAAAATATGCTTTCATTTCCCTTGTTGGGTTTTTAACCCCCCCCCCCCCAAAAGAAACCCCCCCCCAAAAAACCCCAAAAAATGGTTTTTGACCCCCCCCCAAAACAGTAAAAGGGGGTTTTTCCCCCCTTTGGGGAAAAACCGTGCCCCCCTTTTTAAAAACCCCTTTTTCAAAAAAATTATCTGGGATAAGTGAAACCCCAAACCAAAAACCCCCCCCCAAAATGGGTCCGGTTTAAAAAACACGGGTACAAATACCCCTTTTTTTTTTGGGGGGAAAAGCCTTTAAAAAGGGCCCCCCTTTCGGCGCCTCACCCAAATTTAAAACCCCCGGTCATGCCCCAAAGGGGGGGGCCCCCCGCCCCGTAACGCTTCATTCACCATAGTTACCGCCCCCGCCTTTATTGCCCCCGGTTTTTCCCCTTGTTAAAGGCCCACATACCAAGAAATGGTCCATGCCCACCACATGGATTGTTCTTAACCCACAATAGCTCCCCAAAAAAAAAACCCTTTTAAAAAAGCTTTTGGTGGGAGTCAAATTCAGGGTGCATGTCCCCCAAATCAATATCTACCCCCCGGTTTTTTCCCCCAGCCCCGGGGAACCCCAAATGCCCCCAAAAAAGGCATTTAATCTTTTACATATTTTAAAAAAAACTGGACTTTTTTAATTTTTCCCCAAAAAGGGGGTTTAAAAAAAACAAAGAAAGATGAATGTAACTTTTTAAAGGGACACGTTTACAATATGGGGCCCGCTATAAATAGGAAGATGTCGAAAAAAACACCATTCCCCCCAAAAACTTAAAGTAAAAAAATTTTAAATTTTTGTTAAATTAAGCAGAAAAAAAACCCCCGAAAACCAAAAAAAAAAATTTTCAATGGCATTCCAAATTTTTTGGGGGCGAAACTCGGGGGAGCGTAGGGAAAAACGTTAACAATTTTTCCCCAAAAATTTTAAATTTTTAGTGACCGGAAAAAAAGTGTGGGCCCCCGGTTTTTGGGGGTTTGGGTCACCCCCAAATCCCCCCGCCCCCGTTCCCACCCCAAAACTTCCCACAAAAAATACTTGCCCGGTTTTTAAAAGACAGCCCGATCAAAAATACAAAACCCCCTAAAGACGAGCCTGGGTGCCCAAAAACCCCTTTTGGCCCTTTTCCCTTGTTGAAACCTGAGTTCCCCGGGGGGCAGGGGTTTTTTTTTCCTTTTTTTCAAAGGGGTATACGTACAATGAACCCCTAAAAGGTTTTTTAATTTTTAAGGGCCCCTTTCTCCGAACCCCATAGACCCCCCGAAAAAATGTTTTCCCGGGTTTTTTCGGACGGGAAAAACGCTGTCAGGCAACCCAAAAAACGTAAAATTTTAAGGGCGACGGGGGTTTTTTTTTTCTTTGGGTTTTTTTTGAAAATTTTGGGGCCAAATTAAAAAATTTGGGAATGTTGTTTTTGAAAATTTAAAAACCCCCGTCAATGAGGTTGTTCTCTCCCCCGGGTGGAATTTGAGATCAAAAGTTTTCCCGGGGGCTTTCTGGGGCCAATTATACCAAAACCGTTTTCCCCAAATTTTTGGGGATGTTTTTAAATACACCCCCTTTATTCTATCAAAAAACCGGGGAAAGGGCATTTTTTTTAATGTTTTAAAAAAAAATTTTTAAAACCCCAAAAATGAAAAACTTAAACTTCCCAGTCCCAAAACCCCCTTTTTTCATTTATGCATAAAATTTACAAACGTTTTTAAATTTTTGGGGGAAAGGGGGGGGAAAAAATTGTTTGCTCTTTGAAAAAACAAGGAACAAGTTATATTGAAAAAAAAAAACCCCGGGTTCCACCCCCCGCCCCTTTTTTCCATAAAGAGGAGATGATAACTGTCCCACTTGTGGCTTAGGGGTTGGGTACTTAAGGACAATTCGGGACATGAATTTGACCTCTCTAAGGGTGGGTTACGTAAAATGGAAGGGTGTAAAAACCGGTGAGGAAAGATTGCAATGAGATGACCAACCTGTAGTAATGCTATGATAATTACATGCCAAAAAGAATCCAGAATTGGACGTGGAAACTCTTCCCTGAGTTGGGCCTGTTGTCACCATCAAACCCGACCAAATCCCAGCATCACAGATTCATCCAAGATTGCGATGAGTGCTCGTTTCAAAGAATCATATGTATGGGGAGAAACCGCCACACAAAATTCTGAAGAGTATAAACGACATCAGGTCAAGTTGCTGCCATGGACTATGGTGACAGTCAAGCTCCAGGCCACCTTAGCTACTTGTCACTTCCGTTTACTTACACTCGCAATGATGTTCTTGATGAGAGTACTGGAAAGCCACCGGAGACTCGTGTAAAGGACGACGGAGTCATACAGGCACCAATTACTTCAACTTAAACATTTCATGATTCTGAACCTAAGCCGGTCACAAAGAAGAAGACATGACAACCTGGGTCGAAAAGAATCGCATATCAAGCTGGCTGCCATCGTCCCTCCATCAATAAGGCGATTTTTCTTTTCCTTTCTCAAGTTTTCAGCAAGAACAAGCCAATTTCTATGTAATTGCATGATTCCTGGAGCTTAAATAAAAACTATGTTATTTGTTTTTCAGTTTACCAAATGATCGGGGGATGAACCTTAGAAGGCTTTGCATGCATATACAGATGCATCATCGTTTACTCAATTAATTGTGTGGTGTTCTCCTTCTGCAGATCTCTCTGGTCAGAAAAAGTTGAGCATCTTCCCCCCCCCCATGTTTCAGTTCCGCGGTGACTGCAAAAAATGGGATGTAAACTTCGGACCCTTTCAGAAACAGTAGCTCCACTTAAACTTGCTCGACTTTTCTCGAAACATTGCAGAACGATGGGTACAGCCTCAGAGATTCGTTGATGATCATCATCAGCTGCAAAAAAGAATACACAGGTGTGCTACTTCTGATATTAGAAACAACACAGCTTTGCAAAGAATACATGATGATCAGACATAGAACTCTGTATTCACAAAACTAGCAAGCCAACCCACAAAAAACCATATGAAAGAAACCACATATACTTCAAAAATATGTCGATTACGTTCCAGTCACACTACTGCGTGCACCAACAAGCTCTTGCCCACTACTCTCTAAACTTGGTCAAGCCCTAACTAATGAAGACAAGGACAACGAAACACAGCAAACATACATCTAGCAGAGCAGTAAAAAATTCCTAAGCATGAGGAGCATATTAAAAAAGAAACTTGATAACTACCAATTTTCTATAATGTAGTAGTCGAGATAGGAAGGATCTTGGCTTACAATGGAGAATCAGGAGATGCCATCAGGTGTTGGGGTCTGTCAATGCCGCACAGTTGAATTACTTGTTCCCTGGCTCTCTCGCCATTCTGAGTGAATGGCTAGCAGAAGTACTGTCCAGGTGAGGGAGCTTGTCCTGGTTTTGAGACCCGCAATGTAGAATGTCTTCAATTCATCAACCTAATCATCTAATGTTATGCTGCTCTTCATGTCCAGATCAGTGTAAGCCTAAGGAAGTTGTGTCTTAACGAAATCTACAAGTCAATTCTCCAATTAGTTCCTTGTCCTCAAACTTATCCATGTGCTCAGCTATTTGGTCGGCATAAGGAGATTGCAGACGCACATTTTTCCCGATAATCGACCTTGCAGTTTTTGCAGCTTCAACAAGATGACCTTGCTGACAAAGCCCAAGCAATAAGATAGAGTAGATATCAGAGTCGAGTGTCACAGCACCACTCATTTTTTCAATTTCTTCATACAAGTGAAACGCATCAAGCACCCTTGTCTTTGAAGAAAGATCCCTGATCATAAGACTGCATGCCAGGCTGTCCGGTTTTGTTCCACTTGTTAAAAGGCTTCTGAAAACAATCTCTGCCTCCTCAGAATTCTTCATCCTCAATAAACACAGAACAAGAGAACAGTAACATTCACCAGAAGATACCCAGCCTCCCACAACTACCCTATCAATCAACTTATAAGCCTCCTCCAAAAGGCCATCTTCACAAAGGCCTTTGATCAAGGTGCTAACTGTCACCCTATTAGGAGACACCCCAGAACCCTCCATCTTATCGAAAATGGAAACCGCATCCACCACCTTCCCCTTCTCACACAAAACTTGAACCAAAGAGGTATAAGTAACAACATTCGGGCTACAATCCCCACCTTGTTTCTCCATTTCACTTAACAACTCTAAAGCCTCTTCTACACTCCCATATTTGGTAACTCCATCAAGAAGAGTCGAATACACAACAACATTAGGTGTACATCCAGTCTTTCTCATCGTCTTTATCAATCCAGAAGCTTCCGCCACTCTACCCGCATGACAAAAGCCTTTGATCATCGTCACAAACGTGATCATGTCAGGATAGAGATCAATCAACCCCATCTCTCCCATCAACTTGTCAGCCATATCCAAGTCACCTTTCTCGCATAACAACCTAATAACTACATTGTATGCACTAGTGTCTGCACGTATATCAAATGCAGGCATATTTCTCAACACGGAAAGAGCCTCATCAGCAAGCTTGATCTCTCTACACAGATTAAGAACAATCTTAAACGTCTTCACAGTAACTGAAAACTCCTCCGCCTTGTAAGCTTCGATCAAATCCAAGACAACTCGTGGGTTCTCCCTGAGCCTAAACAACTGAGAAACGCTGTTATACATGTAAGAACTATGCCTATAGCTTGACTGACAGCCAGCCCAGACAAAAAACCTAAGACCCAGCTGAGAATCGTTCAAGGAGGAGCACCTCTGCAAAACCTCATTGACAGATGCAGCATCCAATTTAGGCTTGGTTAAATTCAAAGCTCTTTCTACGTTCTTGGGATTGCTTTGCAAGTGAGTATAGAGCTTTTCAGCCAAAGAAGAGTAAACCCGCCGCCGCAAACTGGACATTTTTGAAAGTCAGACAGCCAGTTCGTTCTGAATCCACTCTACAGATGAAAAAAGTAAAAACTAATACGATTCAACAGTGAAGAAAAATGGAAAGTGAAAGAGACAACCAAGTCCACGAGATGCCGAACCTGATTGATCGATCGATCAAAAACACCATAGAATCGTATCGCCCATTCCGAAGAAGCCAAACAGTAACAAACGCGGAAGAAGAACCCTAACCCGCCGCCGATATAAGAAACCGATGTGTAATTCAGGGATCCATCCGACAAAGGAGAGAACCAAGGAAGATGAAATTGGAGATTCGAGTAATTAGTCAGATACCTCAGAGAACCGAAGATTGATTCTTTCTGAAAAGCGAGAGGATGAGGAGGATGTCGCAGTGAATAGCCATGAACAGCGAGTAGGAGAGAACGAAGGTTCATTACAGAATAAATGGGCCTTAATGGGCTAATATTTAACATCAGCAACCCATTACGACGTCGTCTTCTTGCTCAGGTCCCCACAGTTCTCTTCTCCTCTGCATCTGAAGCTACGCAGGCTTACCGCTCTGGAATCCATGGAAGCTCAAGAAGAAAAGGCTTCACTTCTCCCATTTACCCTCTCTCTGATTTCCTTGTATGTTATATCGCCTTCTGAATTTAAATACACTAGATACCACTAACTTTTTAAAACTAGTCACACTGATTACTAAACTTTTTTTCATACACCAGATACCACTAAACTCGATTTATTATTCATGATTTACCACTCCATCCAAAAGATGGATGGAAAGCTGACATGGCAACAAACGGTGTTATCCTAGTCATATTATAGTGCCTACGTGGACGCTGACTGGACGATAAATTAAATATTAAGATTTTCCATTGTGTTAGGCGTTTATGTGAGGGACCAATTTAGGTATTTTTTTATTTCAGAAAATCTCTTTCCCCTTTAATGCTCCAACTCTTCTTCTTCCTAAACAAAGAATTAAACCTCCAGACTCCGTTCCTGAGACTTCGTTCGTGGAAAGTTTCATCCTCTTTTTTTCTTCTGAATCAAGACGGAAGCAGATTACCAGATGGAATCTTATTGATTCAATCAAGTGTGGCGGCCAATTGCTGGTATAGTATTGCTATCCTGAATCCAATTGCTGAGCGACGCTATGATAGAGAACTTAAGCTGATAATATACACTATGAGAGTATACACTATGACAAAGAACTTAAGTTGTCTATATCAACCCCAATATACTTCCCTATAAGCATCTCTCATTCTCTGTCAGTTCTTGGACAGATTTCTTCTTTGTCCTGTATCAATTCTTCCTTTCTGGGAAGAGCTATATATTCTGCATCTTCTGCAATTATAGATACTATAGTTGATGACTTGTAATGGATGGCTTTTTTCCATTCAAACTTCATGCTTCAATCCTTTCATGAAGAAGATCACAATCATCACCAACAACAATAACCTCCTACTTCTCTCAATCCAATCCTCCCTTCCTGCACACCACAAGACTTTCATGGTAAGAGATATGAACAACTATGGTCTCTCAATTTCAGATCACAAAAACTTGAGAATTGAGTTAATATGTGTATTATGTGCAGGGGCGGCATC
This sequence comes from Linum lewisii, assembly GCA_034768395.1. Lineage (NCBI taxonomy): Eukaryota > Viridiplantae > Streptophyta > Magnoliopsida > Malpighiales > Linaceae > Linum > Linum lewisii. Next base: position 3,635 of record JAVBHU010000075.1, on the reverse strand, counting down.
ATTCCTAGGGAAGAGATCAATGGAATGGATGAGTGCCATGAAGAAGGGAATGGAGAGGATGAGCTTTCAGATGATGGGTCACTTGGAGGAGAGAAGGTGCTGAAATATGGAGATGTGGAAGAGGTAGCAGCAAGAATAAAAAATGGTAAGATTCTTCTTTTCCTTTTATTCCCCTCATTTCATTCTTGACAAAAAACACCGCTTCTAAACTTTCTTTCTTCTTTACATTTAAGTTTTCGTACAGTCAGCAGCCACGTCATCAGTATATGTGTTTAGGCTAACGCCGTTAACTGCCACGTCATTTTTTTCATCCGTTTTAAGGATGGAATGGTAAATCGTGGATAATAAATCGAGTTTAGTGGTATCCGATGTACGAAAAAAAGTTTAGTGGTCAGTGTGACTGGTTTTAAAAAGTTCAGTAGTATCCGTGTATTTAAGTCCGCCTTCTGCTCTGGGTTTCGATGGGTGAGTATTATTTGTTGAGATTTTGAGTTTAGCTTGACTGAAAGAGAATGAACAGTCCTCAAGTTGTGATTTCTAATTGTTCATTTAGCTGGTAAGAAAGCAGAACAGAGAAGAGAAAATCGAGTTAGCTGACAGCAGCTGTATGTCCAGTGAAACATATTCTTGCTGAAATTCGGTTTATTTATAATTGATTTGAGCCTTGGAAAAATTCCCCCCCCCCCCCCAACTTGAACACAAAGCCTAGAGAACACCAGCGGCCATATTTTGATCATTTTGATCATCTGTCACAGAGTTTCTCAAGAACGATTTGCAGGCCAAACCGTGGACAGCTATTCAAAACCTGAGTTGGCGAGTGCACATACTTGTCCGACAGTGTAAACCTGTAACGTTGCAGGATCATGGCAATTGCAATCTTCTCCTGTGTGATTGCGAAGTTCATACCAACACAAGTCCGCGGCCCTAGCCCGAACGGGAGAAAATTCGTAGATGCCTTGGATATCCCTTCTGTGAACCTCTCTGGTCTAAAGAGTTGAGCGTCTTCCCCCCATGTTTCGGTTCCGTGGTGAACTGCTAGAAACGGGATGTAAACTTCAGTCCCTTTCGGAATTAGTAGTCCCCCGGATCCCAATTGTACTTGGTCTCGCTCGACTTTCCTCGAGACATGGAAGAACGGTGGGTATAGCCTTAGAGATTCGTTGATGATCATTGTCAGCTGCAAAAAGAGTGTACATTTAGCATAACAATAAAAATTTCCCAAATAGTATGAGTCTACGAAAACCCGAATTGAGATAGAAAAAGATCTCTAGGCTCTAGCTTACAATGGATAATCTGGAGATGCCATCAGGAGTTGGGGATTTGTCTTTGCCAAACAGTTGAACCACTTGTTCCCTGGCTTTCTCTTGCCACTCTGAGTGTACGGCTAGCAGAAATACCGTCCAGGTGAGCGAGCTCGTTGTTGTTTCGTGGCCCGCTACGTAGAATGTCTTGCATTCATCAACCATATCATCCAATGTTATGCTATTTTTCGTGTCCGTATCGGTGTAAGCCTTCAGAAGTAGTCCTAGGAAATCAGTTGCAGAACTAGTACTAGTACTGTTGTTGTCCTGTTTTTGTTGATTCTCTTGCTCTCTTTTGGCCACCATGTTCATAATTGTGGATTTGATCTCTTGCTGGAGAACAGCTGATTCATGCTCATCCCCTGTTCTGAAAACGATTCTGCATAAAGATTAAAGAACGAACGGTCGATTAACCTCAGGATGTCGAGATTTCTCGTCAGGATGGATTCGATTTCTGGGCAGGGCTAACCTCAGGAATGTGGAGAGTCCTGGAATCCTGACTTTGAACTGGTTCCGCGAGATTAACGAAACCATCTTCTTCAGAAGCTCGAAAACCTTCTCTCCTTCGAGGTAGCTGCTTCCGAAAGCTGTCCTCGATATGATCTCTGATGTCAGGATTCTGAACTCCTGATCTGCCTCAATCTTTTTCTTCCCTCCCTCAGGATTAAGGTTCTTCCACCTTTCGAGCATCATCTCGACACTCGCGATCATGGCCGGAACCATACCCTGAAGAAGAAGAACAACACCAAGTTCAATTTCAAATTTTATGAAAGAAGCTAACAAAATGTACAATTTTGAGATCATGTATACAGAGAAAAAAGAGGGAAGCAGACAATTTTCAACCGATTGCCTTATTTCACTGTAATAAACAATTTCGATCTGTAAGAATTAGTTGCCACTGAGCAAGAAGACAGACAAATTACTGAATTAGTATAGATACGTCTCATAAGCAAGTCTTACCTTCAAGCTTTCTCCATGGAAGGCATGGTTCGCGAGTCGGCGCGTCTTGACCCATTTCTCCCCTCTTGACACCACCAGTCCATCCCCGATCAAGTCTCTCATGAATGCCGAAAACGCTTCCTTCTCGTAATCTCCATTTCTACTAGTGAGCACCTCCTTGATCAGCTCTGGTTCAGTCACCACAAGCTGAGCCCTGCTACCATACCACTGCAGGTAGTTCTTCCCTGTTCAAAAAAAAAAAAATACTAAATAAATCAGTTCTTAACATGGTATCAGAAGCCCAATGCTTGTAATTACCGTAGAGCTTGGTCCAGGAGTAAACATGAGGCAATAGTCTTGGAAAGATATGGTGGGACAACTCCATGGGGGTCTCTGTAGATTGAGCTCTCATCTGGAAGATCTCTCTAGTGTTTCCATGGAAGAATCTGTAAGGAGGGCCTTTGATCCCTTGCGATCTCATCCGGGATTGGACTCGAATCGGGGTCCACCATGCTCTGTTGAAGAAGCTGATGATGATCAATACTAAGTATGAACAGAGGCAGGATGAAATGAAGATTAACAGAGTTACTCCAAGCTGATCCATGATCCAAATGGCAGAGGATGAACATAAACTTCTTTGTTTGTGATCAATAATTGAGAACTGAGATCTTACTGACAGTTTATAATAATGGTAAAAGTGATGGACTTTAATTACTTTTGAGAAAGATAAGATATTTTAGTGGTTAATGGATGACATTATGATTGCAAGCTTTTGCTGTTCTTTGTCGCAGGTATGAGGTAAGAATAGTAGAATACTGGAGACATGTTTTGCAGGTTTAATAGGGCTAATAAGCCCATTTAGTACCTTAAGTTTGGGTATTAACAAATCAGTATTCATTGTTTAAAAAATAACTTGCGAGTGTCTTTAGTATGAAAATCTAACACGTCCTATTTGGATTAAAACGCTGACGTGGATATATCACCTAAATAATCCCCTCATCAATTTCCGTCTCTCTCTCTTTCTCAATCTGTCGTTAAATTCGGAATTCAGAGTTCAACTGAATTATGTTTGGTTGTACGTGAGAATCCTCAGACGGTGACGAATACACCGCTAAGGGAGGGATTTTTCCCAAAAAGGGGTATTTCAAAATGAAATTCCCAATATAGGGCTGTGTTTGAATCAATTCCAAAAGAAGGGCCATTTCTGCCACATCAGCAATAAAATCGTCGGTTAGTTTGGCGATTTATATGATGTGTGCAAGTAATATTTTGTTTGGTTAGTTGTCTTTTTGTTTTCTTTTGGGAAAATAGCATTTTGACTTCTCTACTTTTCCAACTTAACAAATAGCTTCCTATACGCTCATTTTACCCCTCATACTTCGACTACTTTCAATT
>JAVBHU010000074.1:0-47695 GCA_034768395.1 Linum lewisii | reverse complement strand
AAAACAAAATCAAATTGGGTTAAAAAGGTTTGGGATAAACAGGTAAATCAACGTCATAAAGGATTTGGGGTTTTTTGTATATTTCAAAATCTAGACTTGTCTCTTTCACTTGGCTCTCCAAGCCATGCTTCACGCCCTTTGGGCCAGACTTAGCTTCGCTATGTTTAGTGAGAAGAATTTTAGACCCCAACCCCAAAAATAAACCTGAGAGTTTCAGGTCGTATTCCCAGGGTCTACTTGAGACCTTATTTTTAGTTTGCTAGTCAACGAAATTTTTTTGTTCAAGATTTGATTAATTTTAAAAAAGGGATAATAGGTCGGGAGGCCCTTGTACTATTGAAAATAAACAAATAGGCCCCCCTACTTTTAAATTTGCACCAATGGGCCCCCTACTTAGAACAATAAAAAACCAACCCCTTTCCCGTAACAAATATACGACAACGTTACGAATTGTTGAAAGTCATGGCCGTGGGTTTTAGAGGTTTACACGTGCCGATTGGAAAATGTACAACCCCTAAGCAAGTAAATTTTTAACTTTTTGGATTATCCTTGCTAATAACCCATCAAAACAGACCCGTTTAGCGTCGTTAACATTCCATCGGCCGACTGTAAACTCAACAATACCTCTAAATGTGGTCAACTGTGTCACAATTCAGTAACCCCTTTTGTCACTTTGTAGGGAAGGGCTTTTTGTTATTTTTAGTAGAGGGGCCTATTTGGGCAATTAAATAGGGGAATGTTTTGTTATTTTTTCAATATATGGGGGCCTAAAAAAAAAAAAACTAACTAATAACTAAAACACAAATTAACAAGTGGATCAAAGGTGGGGAGTCTTATTTGGGTTTGAAACCTTTTAAGAAATTATGAGAAAATGCAGCTACAAAAAGGAGGGCAGGATGGCAACATTTCCAGGTTCTAAGGGTTTGGGGCGGTCGACCTTTCAACCAAGAACCCCTACAAAAATCCTAATCAATTCAAAACAAACCCAAAAGCAAAACTGAATAGAAACCCTAAAAAATGAGAACTGAAAAAAAATTGAATTTGGAATCAAGAACGGGGGCGACAAGTAAAAAAATAGTCATCAATCATCATTAATCCACAATCCAAAACATTATTCAAAGTTCAAATCTAATCTCAAAGAGTTCAACAAACACAACAAAAAAAAGAAAAACCCAGTATCATAAAAAAAAATTAGAAAAAACGTTTTTAAACCCCGATTCTCAAGGTTAGCACGATTCCTAACATCTTTTTGACGGCTCTTTCAATTTTCCAAATTGATCACTCCAATTCCCCCGATTTCTCCCCGGGGAATTTAATTCCCCCTCCGTCGCTAATGCTTCACTCCTACCTTCAGGGGGTTTAAATTTTCCTCCCCCCTCCCGTCTACGCTGATGATAATTAAAAAGGGGGTTTTAAAATCCAACCTCCACTAATGTTTTGGGCTCAAAACTCATTAATTATCCAAAAACCCAAATTGTTTTCTTAGTTGATAATTACCCAAAAGATAATACCCACTAATAAATTAATCCAACTCTTCCTTTTTAAAAGGTGGGGGGGGAGATGAAATAAAATTTTGGATTGGAATCTTTTTATTTTTAAATTACTTCGGGCCCAAATTTAAAATTTCAATTCTTCCATTCTCGATCTCTAATTGTATAATCCGAAATGCATAAAAAAAACAAAACACGACGTAATAGGGTTTCGATGAGACAAAAAAAAAAGAATGATAAAAAAAAATTTTTATCTATCTCATCCAATCACAACTAAATACAACAAATTTTGCGTCTAATGGGGGTTTTTGAATACCCCAATATTTGGTGCAATTTAGCGAAAAACAAGTTTGCATGATCATTCAAAATACCAAGAAATTTGAGAAGGGGCTTCAAAACACAACAATTGATCATCAAGAAGGAAAAAAATTTTTCGTTACACTTTTTAATTTTGTTTTTGACTAATTAAGAAATCGGTAATTAATTTTTTCATAGGGGTTACAAAAATTTATGAGTTTGTTTATTTTACAAGATCAGACTTGTTATGTTTCAACAAAAATATGTTAAAAAATATTAAAAACGAAAAAAGTCTTTGACTTTTCCCGTCGCCGTAGTACTGGGCCCTATATATGAAATGAAAGTGAAAGAGCAACCCATATGTAAATAACCCAACCCCAAAAGATTGCAGGCATGGATCCAAAAAAATAAAAAAAAATTGATTCGTTATAAAAAAAATAAATAAGAAGACAAAAGCATGCATGTGTGATGGAAATGCATGGCATCATCAGCATCCCATTATGGAAAATCGGAGACTCCAACCCTAAAAATTTTAGTTTTAGTTTGTTGGTATGGAAAATTTGGATGCTTATATTTTATATACAAAAACAAGTATTGTAATTTTAAATTACAGAGATAGTAATATAATTTTTTTTTTGGATGAAAAATAAAAAATTTGAATTGAAATTATTTATAAAAAAATACGTTTTTTCAACCCAATGACAATCAATATTTTTTATTTTTTAAATGGAGTACAAGTTGAATTTTTGTGTGTTTATTTTATTCACAAAAAAATCGTAAATTTTGATGCGGTTAGTAGTACGTGGTTAACCACAAAAAAAATTTTTCATTTTGAGAAGAATTTTTGTGGTCCCCTTTAAATCTTTTTCCCTAAAAAGGAGGAAGAAATAAAAGTACCACCCCCCAAATCCCAATTTCCTAATTCCAAAACCCTAATAGTACTCTTGCATGATGATGATGATGATCAGAGGGTAGCGCATGGTTTGGGTTATATATGATCATGTTTTTTTGACAAGCAGATATTGTGTGAGCTTGCTGCAAAATTGACGAATAGACGAATACAATCAAACCCTTGCGAAGACCAGAAAACAAATACAAGCCCCACCTGAACTTTCCCCTTGGGCCCTTGGGAAATTTCCGAAGGCTTTTTCTTTGGCACAGCCACACTTCCTACAGGTTGGGTTTAAATTTCTACGATACTTCAATATCTATTCATGATTCATGCATGTTTAATTTAATTTCAACAAACATATATAATACATACAATCATAAATATAAACAACATATATAAATAAATTAATATATATATGGTGGGACTACAAACGCCCCCGGGGATGCTGTCCCCCTTTTTTGAACCCTTTAAAAGAATTATTGGTTTATTTTTGGAAAACTAAACTGAGCCCCCAACAAAATCAATTTATAATTTAAATAAAAAGTAATAAAATAACTTAAAGGTCATCAACATTTTTATATGAATAATTAAACAAACTCTTTATTTTATGTTAAATTAAGTTCTACCAAGCCAAATTTTTTTTGTATATAAAAAATTAAATACAAATAAATACATTTTTTTTGAATTGTTAAATACTTTTTCCCCTTTTCAAAATCCATCCCTATGTTTACTCAACAAACTACTCACCCATTTACCATATCCCAATGAGTGTAATTTTCATTCAACCCTTCAAACTCACCCAAAACCCACTCCTCTAAAAAGTTGAAGGGGGGGTTTTCCAAAAATAAAATGAATTTCATTTTTCCCAAAACCCAAATCTAGTTATTATCTTTTCTTCCTCATTCTCCCCCCTTTCTTTACATCTAAAAACCAACCCCCTGGGGGTTTGGGAAATCCCCTCCTGTCGATGCTTTTGTGCTGCGGGCAAGATTGGGTGGCCGATTGAGCAGAGAAAAGGGGGGGAATAAGAGGGGGGATCAAATCCCCAAAATGAAGGTTTTTTCAAAAAAAACGAGGAGATCAGTTTGGGAGGGAAAGGTTCAACCAGGAAGCTTTCCCCGGGAGGGCAACCATGAGAGAAAGCGAAGAGATATTGGGACGTCAACGAAGAGGGAAATTTCTACAGGGCATGGATTTCTCGAAATTTAGGTGTATTCTCTCCTCAATTAACCATTCGATTTATCGCACCATTGTTTGCCCCGCTGAATTGGATTGAATCCATCTTTTTTTTTTGGTTAATGGATTGAACCATCGGTTTAAAGTAAATTTGGGGTAGATTTTTGCAAGGGGAAATTTGGGTCAGAAAAAAAATAAGTTTTGGTTTTAAAATTGAGTAGGTGTTTACTGGGGGACCCTTTTTTAAATGAACTTACCAGCATGTTGAAAACGGCACTGGAAAGACTGTTTTTGGGGGGCACTCTCAAAGATGTAAGGGGTTTAGACTAATAATTTTTTCTTATATTTTTCAAAATTCTTTGGGGGTTTGATTTTTAATTTTGAATGGTGTACTTGTTGTTTAAGGTTTCCAATATCCCATTCATCAGGAGCATGAGTGATGGGAAATTTGGGGTGAGTTGGTAGTAAAATCATTTACCGGGGGCAGGGTGTTTAAAGATGGGTTTTGGGTGATTAGTGTCAATTCAAGTATGGATGGATCAGGTGTTTTAAAAGGGGTGAAGTGATTTAAAAAGTTACAAAATAATTATTTTAATTTTTATATTATGATCAAAATAAAATTTGGTTTGGGATAAAACTTTTTTTGAATAAAATGAAATGGAAAAATCCCCTTTTTTAGGTTGAGGGGCCCAGCCCGCAAATCCAAAGGGCCCCACACAGGCCCCACGAGGCACCCCAGGGGGCCCAACACAGGGGCTAGGGGGGGGGTGGACCCAGGGGGTAAATCAGAGGGGCCAAAAAAGGACCCCAGGAAGTGAGTGAGGCCCAAAGCGAGGCCCACTGGGCGCCCCTAGGTTACTCGGGACACTTGGGTTTTTCCAAACAAGCGGACAGTTAAACATCCTACGGGAGTACAAACATGGCTAAAAATCAGCCTTGGCGACCAAGGCGGGGTATATAAATACCCCCGTAACCCATTAACCAGGGGAAAACCCACTTTTTACCCACGAAAAACGCCCCGCGGTACGTTATCTCCTTCCTCTCCCTTTCCCTTAAACTGATCGCCCCCCCTTTCCTTAACTGACCCCCCTCACATACTTACGGGGTAAAACTCCGGGGGGGACCAATAAGGGGGGCCCCCATTTTTTTGGCCCCGGGCGCCAGACGGGAAACAATTGGGCGCCAGATAGGGGGACGGTCAGGCACTTTTAAAGGCGAATGGCTTCATCAGCATGCCCCTCTGAGGGGCGAGGTGGCAAAGAGGGATGGGAAACACCCCGCAAGTAGAAAACCCAGGTTCCGAGCAGCCCAAAAATCACAAAAATTTGGAGCGCGAATTCAGGGCGACCGGAGTCCCGGTACTTTTTCCGCCGCGATCCCCTATGACTGTTGGAGCGCGATTTCGACCCCTTGACAACAGAATGTTGGCCACAAAAATTTTTGAAAACGGTGATCGCTCACAAGTAAGCTCTCGGGCCAACACTCAGGAAGGCAATCCCCACGGGCCCCCATTGGGAAAGCGTTACAGCCTTCCCCCCCTGCTACCAAATTCCCCTCCAGGGGCGGTTCGCCAACCTCTGTCCAGGGCGATACTCCCGGCCACTCCTAAGGGGTTGGGTTCCGCCCAACCTGATAGGTATGTAGGTACTGGCGCCCCAGACAGCATTTGCAGGCCCCCAAATGCCATGCAAATGCACGGGCCGGGCGACGCGTATTGCAAGTTTTTCCCCCGGGACATTGGGAGGGGGGCCCAGGGAGTGGTACATGAATCTCCCAAAGGGGGCTCAAAACATCGTGGGAGGGCTTTTGCGGGGATCTTTCTCACAGAAGTATGGTGAAGAAAACAAGGACGGTCCGTTGCAAGCACTGGTGAGCTTGGGCAAAAGCCAAACCAGTCCTGAAGGAGTTCTTTTGATGAATATGGGTCGCCCAACCTCAAGGTTAGATCATGAAATCGCGCGGCAAGTTTATTCCAGCGACTAAACGGCAGGGCAGGTCGCTGCTACGGGGGCTGAATCGACCCCGATTGGAAACCAAGTCACAAAATTATTTTGATTGGGGAGCAAGCAGAACCTTTACAGGGAGGGGCGAAAGGGAAGAAAACCCCGTTACAGGGAAAAAACGGGCCCAAAAGGGGCCCCCCTCCGAACAGGGCCCATAGGGGAAATATCCCCCAGGGGAGCAAAGGCTTTACAAGAAAAAGGAAAACCCCGGGGGAGCGGGGGGGTTATCGGGAGAGAGGATATCAAGGGGAAGGGAGATTATAACCCCTTCAGAGTCGCGAAGGAAGTTCTGCTGTACTGCACAAAAAGGACACCCCATCAACGGGCCCGGGGGCCAAAGTTCCCCTCGGGGGTCAGCGAAGTCGCCAAAGTTTTTCGATTTCCGACTTCTGGGCTACCAGGGGAAGACGGGGAAATTGAAAAAATAAACGAAAGGTGGAAAACGAAGCCCGTCCAGGGTTTCATTTACCAAAGGGGAAAAACAAGCCGAAGAAGATGACGCCGAGGAAAAGGAAATACAAGACAAGAGGGGTGATTTTTCACCCCTAAGGGGCCTAGGACAAGAAGATAGCAAGAAAAAGCCTCGACCTGGGGTAAACCCACTTTTATAAAAAACCTTTTTCGGGGGGAAAGTTCCCCAACAAAAAAGCAAAAAGGAGGAAACAAAGGATTTAAGATAGACCAAGTCGTCGCCCAACTTTGGGATTCTCAAAGAAGACATGGCCGGGGTGGAGGCCCAATTTTTGGAGGCGGGGTTTTCAAAACACACAAATAGCCGAGTGGAGGGGGTGATGGTGACAAAGGGGAAGCTCTGCGGACTTATTTTCTGGGAGTGTCAAAAAGATAACCTGCCAGCTAGCTTGTCAGGCAACAAAAACTCCCACTCGGTTTTCGGGGCAACATTCCCCATCAAGGGAATAGCCCAGGCAAAACCATTGGGAGGGGGAAATTGCAGGTCACCCGATCCATCGACTTCCAGTCAGGGTTTGAAACCATACAAATGTTTGGGGCACCTCACTCCCCCCTTCCAGGCGTCTCCTCCCCAGTGCCCCAAAGTATAAAGTTCGACAATGAAAAAAGGTTCGCCGGGGGAACACCCGGACATGCCAAAGATGTTATAGGGGGCGCTAAAAGCACGGCCTCACCATAAGTGGAGGGGGAGAACGAAGGAGAAAGAGTGTCCAGCAGAATAAGACCCCCAAATACCGCTGTTCGAAGAAGATAAAATAAAAAAATTGATTCATCCACCTGAGGATAAAAAGAAACAGGAGTTGGTCAATTTGCTCCAAGAGTTCTCGCCCCCTTTCGCAGGGGTCCCCAAGCGACATGCCGGGAATTGCCCCGACATCTTAAAACACTCCTAGCGATCGACCCGGGGAGTCGCCCAGTCCAGCAAAAAGCGGGGGAAAATTGCAGAAAAAAAGGAGCAGGGGGTACCCATGAAAGGGGAAAAACTTTTGAAGGCGGGGTTTTATAAAAGGGTACAATATCCGAGGGGTTGGCAAGTAGTTTTTGTCAAGAAATCGTGGGCAGGGCGAATGGCGTCGACTTCCCCAACCCTTTAAACGATGCTTCCCCAAGGACCCGACCCCTTCCCCAAACATAGGGCGGGTAGACACAACGGCAAAAATAAAATGCGTCCTTCGAATTTCTGTATTACAAATACCTTTAAGCAAGAAAAGATCAAGAGAAAACGGTTTTTCATACGCCCAGGGAATACTGCTATCGAGTGATGCCATTGGGGCTAAAGAATGCGGGCGGATTACAGAAAGATCGACAAAGTCTTTGCAAGAGTCGCCGAAATTTGGAGGGTATGGATGACCTTGGTAAAAAGTAAGAATTAAGACCATCTTGGCGATTTAAAGGGAAACCCTTAATACACTACGGGGAGTATTGTTTGGGTTAAACCCCTTTGAAGTGCTTTTCGGGGAACACAGGAAATTTTCCTAGGATCCCTCAAACCCAGGAAGGGATTGAAGAAACCACCCAAGGGGCGTTACAGCGATGGCCCCTCCAAAAACGGGAAAGGGAGGTTCAGGTTCTATCTGGAAAGACGGAATCAATCGTTCATTTCCCAGATCCCCGACCGATGCGTCCTTTTTTGCGATTTTAAAGAAGCATAAAATTTTGCAGGGAAATGAAAAATTTAACGGCTTTTGAAGAGCTAAAAGCGTTTTTAATTACCCCTCCGTACTTGCATCTCCGAAATCAATGAAGATTTATTTCTCTATATCGCGATCTCCAAAAGGGCATTGGCGGTCTTGTTCAAAGAGAAGAAAAAACCCAAAACCCCCCGTTTTTTATACAAGAAAAACCTTTGGTCGAGGCTGAAACAAGGTCCCCCGGCGATAGAAAAAAGGGCAAAACGCGTGGTCTGCGCGGCCAGAAATTTGCGACCATTTTTTCAGGACACCATAATGTGCTCACGAATTTTCCCGTTTAAGAATGCGTTAAGTCTATGACATGGCAGGGCATTACTAATGGGCGATCGAGCTAAGCGAGTATGCATTCGGTACCAAACCACAAACCCGACAAGGCCCAGGCCCTTTGGCTTTTAGTCGAAGGTGCAGTAAAAAGATCCCGGGGAAAGGGCGAATGGACTTTTATTCACAGATGGCCCCTCAAAGGGGAGGGTGGGGGCGCAGGGAAGTCCTAAGGTCTTGGGGGGATCCTCCACAGTCGCATGCGATTCGCCCCCAATCGAACCAACAATGAGGGTAGGGGGCATTAAAGGGGGCTTGCGAATCGCAAAAAGTATGGGTTTCTAACATCAGAGTTTTCTCAACTGGGCATAGATCAACCAAGTTAATGGACTTGAGGTAAAGGAGGGTGCCCTCCCTTATCTCTGGGGTTAAAATGCTTATACGGATTCAGAAGGGGTTATACCCCAGATTGTAGGGAGGAGAATTGCCACGGGATGTTTATCGAAATAAAAGGGCGACGATTTTAAAGAAGGGCGAATGGTCACAGTAAAAAAGAAACAAGGGGGAAAGCAGGTTTTCCTGTTTAAAAGGGAATTTGGGGAAAAGCGACGGGGAAACGCCTATTATTAAATACTTGGATAACACACGTCCAAGTCCCCGTTAGAAGCGCCCAAGCCCCCGGCGAAAAGCAGGGAGATGTACTAAAAGGGGGGAGAGCGTATGGGAAATCATAGGGGTCCATACTTGCGATCCCGGGGGAGAGGAGGATGGGGGGGCCCCTAAAAGGGGTACTTCAATATGTGGTACTCATTTGGGGAAACAAGAATTTTGGGAAAGGAACAAAATTACCAGGGCTTCTATTGGCCAAAAAATGAGAAAGGAGGCTGGCATGGGAAGAAAGCCCAAAATTCAAAAAATTTGCAAGTTATCACAAGTTGCCAGCAACGGCGCCCAGGCGAATGCCCCGTGGCCATTCGCGGGGGGGGAAGGTTTCCTGGGGCCCTTTTCCCGGAACTTCCGGGGAAAAGGAAATTCTCATCGTGGGGGTTTGATTATTCCCCAAAGTGGTTGGGCAAAAGCGGTGGCAATTTCACCGCCAGCAAACAGAATTTTTGCTTTAAAAGTATCGTCCCAGTTTTGGGTAAAACCAGAGAGATTATATGTGACCATGGAACTCAGTTTGATCACAGGCTTTAAAAAATTTTTTGTATGATTGAGGAAAAATCTAGATTCCTTCGGTCGCCTACCCACAAGCCAATGGACAAGCAAGGCGGCTAATAAGCTTTTTCTACAAAGGTTAAAAAAAGAGTGGATGGCGTAAGGGGGTATGGGTCGGGGGTTTTCATGTACTATGGGTACCGTCCTTATAAAACGGCGCAGTGAACCCCTACACATTTATAGGGACGAGGCGGTCCCCTTCCCGGAGAAATCTCAATCCCCTCCATCCCAATACAGGAATACGGGATGAGGTCAACGAAAAAGAATTGATGCTTAACGAGATATGATTGAGGAAAAAAAAAGAAAAGGCACGATGCCTGATCCTGAAAAAGACGTTTTCCAGGGGGACAATTTAAAGCTCCGACCCCATCACATCGGCTCAATACTTAGTGCTGCAAAGTCTCAGGGGGGCGGTGGTGGGGGCAGGAGCTTGATCATGTATATGGCTCACCGTACGGGTTTAAAAAAGGCACGGTAGACTCCCCACCCATTGACGTACGGGACTGGGCGGTCCTTCCGGTAGAAAATTTAAACCCCTCCATCCGAAAACAGGAATACAGGGAAGGGCAACGAACAAGAATTTTTTTTCTTAAGTGATATGATTGAGAAAAAAAAGAAAAGGGACAGATGCGGCTGATCGCTGAAAAAACAGTTTGCCAGGCGGTACAATTTAAAGCTCCGACCCCATCAATCGCGCTCAATGAATTAGGCTGCGAAGATCTTCGGCCCGGGGGTCGGGGGGGCCAAGCCAAAAACCCCGATGGGGAAGGCCCCTACAGATCGCGAGGGTAGGGGCCAAAAACCCTTTAAACTGGCAAGTTAGCGGAGCGAAAATCCCAAAACTTTTGGGAAATCCCCCTGCATCTGGCGAATTTATTAAAAAAGACACTTGTAACCAAGGTATTCTTAAAGGGAACTAAGGCCCTAAAGATTGAATCTAATTAGTCTCCCCGGATCAAATTTATCATGTAAGACCTAAGGGGATTGGGATCGCTAGTAAGCCACGGGGATTAACAAATCCTGTGTAAGACCTAAGGGTCAAATTTATATGTAAGACCCAAGGGATTGGTCGCTATGTAAGATGGGCATTAACAAATCGCTGTGTAAAACCCAAGGGCATAAATTTTTCATGTAAAACCAAGGCATTGGGATCGCTATGTAAAAAACCTACGGGGATTAACAAATCGTGGTAAGACCAAGGGCATCAAATTTATCATTAAGACCAAAAGGGGTTGGGATCGTATGTAAGACCCCACGGGCATTAAAAATCCCCGTGTAAGACCTAAGGGGATCAAATTTATCATGTAGACCCAAGGGCTTGGGACGTATGTAAGACCTACGGGCATTAACAAAATCGCTTTGTAAGACTAAGGGGATCAAAATTTATCATGAAGACCAAGGGTTTGGGGTCGCTATGTAAGACCAACGGGCATTAAAAAATAGTGTGTAACCTAAGGACATCAAATTACGTATAAATCTGTAATGACGAAAAGAAGCAAAACGACCAAAAGAGGGGGAATAAGATAAAAAAAACCCCAAAAATTGAAAAACCGGAGGGAAAAGGGTTTTAAAAAACAGTTTTTTAAAAAAAAAACCCCCTTTTAACCACGAGTTTCCCAAACGGCAAGCCAGGGTGCGGGAGGGGCCCCCCAATATTCATATTCCGCCACTTCTCCCCTCCAAGCGAGCAGCATTCAAAAAGTAATCTCCCCCCGGCATCGGGGGAAAGGGGGGGGAACCCCCAAAGTTTTGCGATTGAGACCTCAAAAGGAGGGCCCAAAACCTTTTTTTAACCCCGGGCCACCCCTTTTTTGGGGGGAAAACCCCCTAAACTCATTCACAGGCTTTTTTAACCCGAAATTCCCTCCGCCGGAGCATAGTGAATAACCCACATTCCACGTTTTGGCCTTGGCCCAAGACACACCCCGCCCATTTGGCCAGAGAGTCTTTTAGCCCCCTTGGCTCGTCCCTTTTGGGGCTATTTTCCCCCAGCACCCTTTGGGCCCCCCAAAACCAAATTGGGGTTCAAGGGCACAAGTGCTTTTTTTCAATTGCAATCCCCCAAAACCCCCCCTTTGGGGAAAATTTCCCCCCCGGGGCGCCTCACCAAAGGGTTTTTTTAACGATCAGCAGCGGGGTCGTATCTGCCCCCCCTGGGTAAAAGACAAAAAACAAAAAGGCAATTGGGGGTTTTTCAAGGTTTCGAAGGGTGGCAAAGGGAAAAAAATATATAAAAAAAGGGAAAAAAAGGGGGAACCCCAAAAAATCCCCTTTCCCCCTTATGGTAAGGGTGGCCGGGGAAAAGGGGGCGCAGATTCCCAATCCCCCTTTCCCCGCCCCCTTTTTCCCTCCTGCATGTTTTTGATGAAAAGGGAAAAAATCCCCCACCGGGCCCCCGGGCCCCAGGCAACAAAACAAAAAAAGGGGGGTTTAAAAAGCAGCGAGCGAGTTTGGGAAGCGGACAGAGCAAATTGACTTGTTTTTCCTAAAAGGGGGCGGCAAGAATCACCCCCGCAGGCCCCCTAACCCCCCGGGGCCCCCACCAGGGGGGTCACCCCCCCCGAAAAAAACCCCCGAGAAAACCCCCCCGGGAAATGTCACCCCCCGGGGGCGATATTTTGGGATCCCCCCGGGGTTGAACGACGGGGAAGTGGGAAGGCAAAGGGACCCCCCCTTCCACCCAGGAGCGGGGATAAAAAGGGGGTTTTTTCCGTCTGTCCCTGGCCCGGGGGGCCCCGGTCGGTTTGACAGGAGGCGGGCAAAAGTGGTCGGAGACTGGTGGGCGAAAATCAACCCCCCGGGGGGGGGCGTAGTTTGGGATGCCCCGGGGCCCCGGGGAAAAGGGGGAAAATTTGCAGGAAGGTAGGGTCGCTAAAGAGGGGGGGGGGTTTGGGGGCGGGGATAAAAAAGGGCCCCCTCGCAGATGGATTTAGGGGCCCCCAAAAAATTTGGGGACGAGAGCGGGGGGGGGGGTTTTTCATCTCAGCATGGGGCCCCCCACCTTATCACGGGTGGAGGCGGCGGCGGGGATTGCTGGGGCCCCCACCTCCTTTCTCCCCCCCCGGGTTGGAAACCCCTTTTCTTCTTCCTTTTTAAAAAAAGGGAGGTTTATCCTCTAACCCGCCTTCCTCCCCCCCTTTAAAATTTCCGGGCGAAGGGGGGGCAAACGGTGGCAAAAGGGGGGCCTAGGGTGGGCGAGTTCGGCAAGGACCCCGCGGGGTTTTACAAAGGGGGCACCCACGGGTTAGGGGAAGGGAAAGGGGGACATCCAAAGATTATTTAAAAAAAAAGGAGGAAAGAAAAAAAAAAACCAAAAAAAGGGGACAAAAAAAGGGTTTTAAAACTTTTCCCAATTTTTGGGGTCCCACGCCCTAAAACCCAAATAAAACCCAAGTAAAGGGGAGGAAAAAAATCCACCCCCCTAAGACAAAAAGTATACCCCTCGTTTTCCCCCTGGGCGGCCGGGGGGGCCCAAAAATGGTCGATAATGATGGCAACAAGAAGGTTTGGCGACGAAGGGTTTTTTCCCAAAAGGAAAGTAGGCCCCAAAGGGGGGGGTTTTTAAAAAACCCCACGTACCAAAACCGGGGTAAAGGGGAAAACAGCGCCCCCAAAAGGCGTCTGTGTCGGGGGGGGGAAAGTAGAAAAACTTTGGGCCCAAATGTAGGGCGGGGTTTTTTTGGGGAGAGTAAGGCCCTTTTTTGAAAATCAGCCGGCGAACGAAACTGATCCCCATTAAGGTGTGCTTCAAAAAAATTTTAAAATTTGGGGAAAAAACCCAAGGGGGGGGCGATTTTCCCTTGTCCACAGCTCATTCAAAGGGGAGGCTGTACCCCAACACCCGGGGTTAAAGGCGCCAAAAAACCCAAACATTCAAGCGGGGGACCGGGAACGGGATGTGGGAAAGGGAAAGGGCCTTGGGGGCCCCCCGGGCCAGACCCTGCCCCCCCCGGGGGGCTTTTTCCCAAAGGGAAAAGCCGGGGGGCCCCGGCAAAATTCCCCGGGGAAGGGGAACAGGCAAAAGGAAAAACGCGGGCGATTTTTCTCCACCCCCCCGAAGGAAATACCCGGGGGAGACCGTGCGCTCGTCACAGGGGGCCTTCCCCAAAAGATCCCCCTTCCCAAGGGGGAAGGGGGTGACTTACGCCCCGGGATCAATCTCGCCCCATGACCCCCCTCAAAACCTTTTGGGGGGGACCCCAAAAAGGCGGGGCGGGATTTACAAATTTCCTCTGCTACTGGGAAATTTGGGGAAACGGGGGTTTTTGGTGAGATGGGGGTTTAAGGGGCCCTTCGGGGGGAAAACGGGAAGAAGAAGGGGGGGCAAAGAGGATAAGAGGGGGAAAAATGGGGAAACCCAAAAGGGGAAGATTTGGGTTCGGGGTATCGGGGGGGGAATCCGGTTAAAAAAAACAAAAAAGCAAAAAAAGAAAAGGAAAAACCGGCGGGAGGGAAAGGGAAAGGGAGAAAGAGGGGGAAGACAGTACCGGTGGGGTGGGGGGGCCCAAATTTAAAAAAGGAGGAAAATAAACGTTTTCGGGGATGGGAAAAGAGAAAAACGTTTTCAAAAAAACGGGAAGGAAGATAGGGAGGAAACCCCCGGGAAGGGTAAGGAGGCAGTGGGGAAAAAGATGTCAAAAGGGGAGTGGGGTGTCAAAAAAGAAAAAAAAAAAGGGGGAAGAGGGTAAAAAGGGGGTTTTTTTAGAGTGAAAGGGGATGGAACCCGCGGAATGATGGCCAAACCCGGGTTTTAAAAAAGGGGTGTTGGCGGGAAGTGACCGTCGCGTTTTCATTGGGGGACGCGCGGGGGAGATGACTTAAGGGATAAGTAATGAGGTTTCTGGGAATTACAAAATCCCCTTTTCCCCCCGTTTCCCCCGCAAGGTGGGGAGAAAAAACCAGATGCCCTGAGCGGGAGAGGGTGCTAAAAAGGAAAAAAGGGGACCAATAAAAAGCAGCGCAAAAGAGAAAAGGGTAAGAACCAAACACCAAAGCGAAAAATACAAGGAAAAGGCATGGGTAGCAATCATAAAACGACAAACACACATGGGGGCCCTTTCGGGACCGGGCGACGACCAATTATAAGTAAACCCCCACCAACAAGCTCGACAAGGGCTTGGGGGGAATTGATGGGCCCGCCCACGAAGTCCAAGGGCCCCCACGGGCCCCGAGTGACCCAATGGCGGGCCCCCAAACAGGGCTAGGGGGGGGGTCCGGGGCCCGGGGGTAAATCGATGGGGGCCAACGGCAGGCCCCCCGGGAATGGAGTGAGGCCCAAAACGACGGCCCCCTCGGGGCCCCGGGTTTTCCCGGGACACAGGTTTTCCCCAAACGAGCGGAAGTGCAACACCTCGGGGGACAAACGAGTGGCTAAGATTCAGCCTTGGGGCCAAAGGGAGGGGTACTATAAAACCCCCCCTACACCCTATTTTAAACCCGGGGCAACATTTTTTCCCGCGGGGCAAATGCTCCCCGGTACGTTTCTTCCCCTTTCCCCTCCCATTCTTAAATGATCGCCCCCTTTTCCGAATGAAACCCCCCCACTACTTACAGGTAAACACTCCCGAGGACCAAAAAGTTGGGGCCCCATATTGGGCCGGGACCAGATGGGAAAAAGTTTTTAAATTGGGAAAATTGAGGGGAACCCAAACCCAAAAACAAAAGGGTTATTTGTTGGGGGGGAGAACCGGGGAAAATTCCAGAACCAGAAAACAATTTCAAAAAAATTCAATGGGTTCCAGAACAAAACTCCAGGCAGCAAGGGAACTGGAAAAACAACCAAAATCAAATAGTTTTTAGGGGGAAACAAGGGGTTACCCAAAGGGATAAGGGTCAAAATCAAATTCCCCAAAGGAAACAGAGGAGGCTGGAATAATAACAGAACCAAAACAAACCCAAAACCCGAACCGAACCAAAACCAAACCGGACTAGAACCCAAAAAACCGAACCAGAATAGGACAAAAAAAGGTGGTTAGCTCTTTGGCCCCCAAAATTTTCCAATCATGTTGGAAAAAATTTTTTTTGTAACCCAACAAACAAGAGGGACCCCAACCCCGACTTTTCTCCCGATGCTTGCAACGAGGCAGGAACACAAAAATGTTAAGGAAAGGGATTGGATCTTCCTACCACCACTCCCTAATCCGAACCAGAATGAATTGGGGGTGGGAAAAAGGGGGGGAAGAAGCCACAGATTTTCCCGAAGCAGGTGCCAACCTAATTTCCCCCCCTATTCATGAAGAAAAGGTGGGGAAAAAGGAACAAACGACCAAATAAGGAAAAGATACCTTTTTCCCCATCTCCTATACCGGGACTAACCCCACAAGCCAAGGCACCCATCCTGCCGGTTAATAAGGATCTCTACATGCTCAAACCAGCTATTCCTTTAAGATGCAAAAAGGGGTTCAGTTGACTGTCGATGAAGGAGATGATTGAAACGATGCCAAAAATTGCCAATACATGAAGATGTAGCACCAACAGCTGAATTGCAAGAACTCTTACTCTAGGGGGAAAACAACGAATTTCCCCAGAGCTATTCGAAGATTGGGCTTAATGAGGAGGTATCACCATTGTGCAAATAAGCTTCCTTTTAAAGCGCCGGATCCGGGGTTTTTCACTCTCCCTTGTCCATTGGACTTTCCGTTTGGGACTGGTTTAGGGGATCTGGGAGTAGCATCAATGATTCATATAGCTTAGTTTCTGATATGGGAATGCTTATTTAAAACCAACTCACAGAACGAAAAATTAGTGATAAACTTTGCTTGCCTGGGGGTATTTTAAAGATGTAATTCTTGAAGTTGGTCCATTTAAGTTTCCTACGTTTTGTGTGAGTGTACGATAGCCGTTGATTTCTTGGTCTCCATTCTTGTATTCAGGGGTTCTCTCATGATTGCTGGGAGGTACTAAAACTTTGGGTGGGAAAAAGATCAGCTACATTTCGTTTAGAAATAGCTTTCAATTTCCTCACCACTACGATACTTTGTGTGTTGAAGAAATGTTACTGTGCTTTCTACCTCTGTTTTCTCCCCTGGATGAAAATCGCTAGAGAAGTGTATTGTTTTGGTCATTTGTTGATGCAGGAGCAATTGGGGGTGAACAGGTCCTTGAGCATTATGAAGAAGAGGAATATGTTGAAGGTTCCGAAAACTGCTTTTACACCGCCCCCGGGAGCGTCGACTTTTGACTTCATATGAAAAAGCTGGGAAATTTGATTTAAAGGGAATTGCCTCCAAATTAGAGTATGCAACTGGGAGAGGACTTAAGCTTCCCGGTATAATTAATTCGCCCTCATAAACCCGCAAAGGAGAGCTCATAGGGTTTGCTTAGGGGGCAGTCGTGCTATTGCTTGGAGGGTGACAAATAAAAGGGGAATTCATCCTTCCCACTGAGCATCACATCTTCCTCGAGGAGAACCAAACCCTGTTAAAAACCCTAAACACGTTTTAAATCCAAAATGATGGGGTTGTAAAGAAGGAGGTGTCAAGCTTCGGGATGCGGGTTATTTATCCCATTTCTGATATATTGGGGTGAGCCCGGTTCATTGTGTGCCTAAGAAGGGAGGCAACCGTGGTCCCTAATGCACGGGGAGCTCATCCCTAGAGGACTTTAAAGGGATGGAGAGTCTGTATTGATTACGACGATTAAAGATGCACAAAAAAAACCTTTTCCCCTTCCCTTTTTTGATCAGATGTTGGAGCGCTTGGCGGGTAGATATACTGCTTTCCCGGATGGGTGTCCGGGGGATTTTCAGTTCCCCCTCGCCCGAAGGGCAAAAAGACCACTTTCCACATGCCCCTTTGGTACTTTTGCCTACCGCAGAATTCCCCCCGGCTCTGTAACCCCAGTACTTTAAATATGTGGGACTTTGATGAGCTCATTGGGGAAAGCGTGGAGGTATTTTGGACGATTTCTCGGTTTAGGACATTCTTTTGAACATGGCTTGAAAAACCTTGAAAGTCCTTTAAAGATGTGAACCACAAAAAAAGCTCTTAGCTGGGGGAAAAAGCTTTTTATGGTGAGGAGGCATTGTGCTTGGGCCAAAGTTTCGAAAAAGGGTATTGAGGTTGCCGGCAAGATCGACACCTTTTCCAAGACGCCTCCCCCCCTTCCCTCAAAGCATAAGAAACTTTCGGGTCATGCGGGTTTTTTAAACGGTTTATCAAGGATTTTTCTAAAACCCCTTTTCCTTGATCGATTTTAAGAAAAAGGGGTTTTCCCTTTTCCCCTTGACAAAAAGTGATGACGCTTCGAGACGTGAGGAATAAGCTTGTTTCAGCACCTTAGTTGCTCCCCAATTGGAAACTGCCCTTCAGCTTTGTTTATGCAGCAATATGCCGTTGGGCGGGCTTGGGGGACGGGTTGAGAAGCGTTCCCAATTACTTGCCAGCAAGACAATGTGAACTAACGGAATTACCAACTACGAAAGGGAGTTTACGGGGATCTTTGCCTTTTATAAGTTCCGCTCCTACTTCTTTTTGCTAAAATTTTGTCTTCACAGATCACGCAGCTTCCCATACAGAGCAGGCGGGTGCAAGCCAAGGTTAATCCGGGATTTTTCCTCTTGCAAAAGTTTGTTTTGAGATCCAAGCCCGAAGGGGTTTTGGGGAAAAGGGCTGCGGATCATTTGTCACGATTGGGGGGAGCATGGCAGAGTTCTGGTGATAATCTACCGATCCGGGAAACTTTCCCGGGGAAGAACACCTATTTGCATAATGATAAAAGGCAGGGGTCCTTGGTTTCAGACCTCGAAAAATTTGGCCACGGGGGAAGTAAGGGGGACTTCTCCCTTTTAAGAAAGGGGAAGTTCTTTACAGGGTTAAAAGTACTTCTGGGAGATCCTTATTTTTTCCGGTTGGCTCTGTGACATCATCCCGGGGGTGGTAACTCTAGCGGAGGCTGGAGATATAATGGAACACTGCCATTCTGAACCTGTCGGTGCCACCATGGAGCAAACCGAACTGCTCGGAAGATCTTGGCTTCTGGATTTTTCGGGCCCTACTATCTTCAAGGATTGCCAAGATTTCACAAGGCATGCGATGCGTGCCAACGAGCGGGTAAGATTTCTAAACGAGATGAAATGCCTCAACAAATTTCTGTGGTTGTTGAAATTTTTGATGGTGTGGGGATCGATTTTATGGGTCCTTTCACTCCTTCTTTTGGTAACAAGTACTATCGTGGCTGTGGATTATGTATCGAAGTGGGTGAACGCAAGCTCTCCCCACTAACGATGCCCGAGTTGTTGGAAAGTTCCTCAAGAAGCTGTTTCTCGTTTTGGTGCACCTAGGACAATCATTAGCGACCGGTGGAACTCATTTTGGGTCAATTTGAAAAGGTGCCAGAAGTTTGGTGTTACTATCGTTTGTCCACGCTTACCACCCTCAAACGAGTGTCAAGTCGAGGTGTCAAACCGGGAATTGAAACGGATTCTTGAGGAAAACCCTCGATCAATCCTCTAAGGATTGGGTCCACCAAGCTTGATGATGCGCTTTGGGCAATTGGACGGCGTTTAAAACGCCTATAGGAACCTCCCATTTTTTCTGGTATATGGGAAAGCGGTCACTGCCAGTAGAGCCGAGCATATAGAGCCACTGGGCCCTTAAGCTACTGAACTTGGATGTTTAGTCTTGCAGGTGAAGAGAGGAAATTGCAGGTTCTAGAGCTTGAGGAATGGAGGAACCGAGCTTTATGAGAGCCAAGATTTACAAGGGAACCAAAACCCAAACGTTCAGGGCTTGAAGGGGAAAAGGAGTTTAAAGAAGGGGACAATGCTCCTTTACATTCACGGTTGCATCTCTTCCCGGGCAAGCTTAAGTCTCGTTGGATGGGTCCGTTCACTTCTAACTTCCTTTTCTCATGGCGCTGTGGAAATTTTCAAGGCCGGGAGAAGAGCCCTTTAAGTGAATGGACATCGTCTGAACTTTTTGTAGCTAGGGAGCTTCATTGTTTTTACGGAAAGGTTATCTCGAGGACCGTAAACCAGGTATCGTCAAAAGCAAAAAAAAAAACGAGAGCGCTTCTCGGGAGGCAACCCCGGGGGTTGGAGTTTTTATTTTACTTTTATTATTATTTTTTTTTTTTTTTTTTTTCTTTTGATCGAGTTGTGGTAAGGGTCGTCGTCATTTTGGGGTTTTCGTGGGAATTTTCTGTGGGTTCCTCGTCAAATTTGAGATCCTGGTTTTAAAACGAATTCTGGATTTTAAAGGAAAAAAAATTGTCTCGTAGCAGGGTCAAAATGTGCGCCTTTTTACCCAAAAAAAGTGCGCTTGGGCCCCACTTTTACAGTGCCCCGGGCGCACTTTTTTTCAGTCCCCTGGAATTTTTTTGCCATCTTCGAAAATGTGCGCCTTTTCCCAAAAAGTGCGCTTGGGAAATTTTACAGGGCTGCCCGGGGAACTTTATTTTCAGTTACCCCGGGAATTTTTTGGGGCATCTTCGAAAAAAAGTGGCCTTCCTGAAAAAAAGTGGTGGGGCCAAATTTAAAAAAAATTCCAGGCGCATTTTTTGTGGCCCCACCAAACACCAATTCCCTTTTTCCCCACCCTTTTTGGATCAAACCCAAATTTTTTCTTCTTCTTTTCTTTTAACCGAAGCAAATAGAGGAGGCTTTAGTTTTTCAAATTTCGGACCCAAACCTCCGATTTTAGCTCTTTTTTACCGGTCCACACTTACCCCTTTTACCAAATTCGAGCTCCATATGATTTTCCCCCCCGTCCTCAACCGTTTTTTCTTATTTGGTCAAAAATTTGAGTAGGATCGAGCCCCAAAACCTAGTTTTTGGTATTTTTTGGGGGCGTTGTCGATTTTTTTGAGGAAATTTTGCCTTTACCATTTGAGGTAAGTTTTCTACACAAACCCCGAATATTGCACTTTTCCTTGCCGATTTTTGGGTGAGAAATTTTGGATTTGTGAAATTCGAGCTATGAACCCTATTTTTGAAGTTTGTGATTTAGTAAAATTGAGTTTGGATTATTGCAATTGACCTTTAGTATAGTTCCTTTTTAATTCGTGGGTTTGTTGGACTTTTATTTGCTTGGTGAATTGCAGATATGGTTATTTCCTATACGATTTTCTGCAAATTGGGGGGTTTTTGATTGGGAACGGTTTTTTAAGGGTTGAAGTTTTTGGGGAGATGTTAAATGTGATTTGGCATAAAAAAGAGAGATTGATTGGGATTGATTGTAGCTTGGGGACGTAGATTGAGAATTTTTTTCCTCTCTTTTGATTTTGCCGGTTCTTTGTGTTTGATGTCCATGCTTGAACGTGGCTAAATTTTTTTAAAACGTTTGTAACATGAATAGATTCCAGATTTGGGGGGGACTTTTTGTGCTATATTGAATTGTTGGCTTAATATTTAATATGTTTTTCTTTGTCTTCGCCCCCCCTCGCCCTTATTCAAGCTTTTTTGGTGGGGGGGGGCTTTTCCCCGTGTCTAATGAGTTGTTGCTAAGTTGCAATTAGGAAAAGGGGAAAGACAGCGATGCAATCCAATTATGAGGAAGGGGATTCGTTTCTGCACCACCACACACTGAACTCACCACTGCTAATGACGAATTCCGATAGGAGGGCACCCATGGCAGCAAGCATGATGACAGGTTGGGAGCTGGGAACGGTGGCATGCAAAATTTTGGTCAAGGATCCCTTGTTGGCAGCAGAAGGTCATCCGCAATCAGGATGAGCAGCGTACCTGGACACTAGGGAGATGCGTGGAGGCGCAGCGGATGCTGTCATAACTTGTACCAGGAGCAGCACGGGAGCAGATGGCGTTACTACAACAGCTCCTGGATCGCCAGCCCCCCTTACGGCTCGACAGGGGACTCAGCGGAGCCGCGGACGACGGGGCTAGGGATCCGGACTCGACTTCAGGATTTCTTTATTTTCCACTTTCAGACTTGTATTTTCTTTTCACTTGTGTCGGATTTTGAGTGGGTTTGTGTTTGAGTCTTTGTTCAACTGTTTGTAGGTCGAGTCAGTTAAACCCTTGTATTCTGAATGACTAATCGTGTTATGTTTCTTCTCTTTCCCTGATCCTCAGGTTTATTGTTCCACTTTCTGTGACCCCCCTTGATCAAGACATGCGCTCTGGTTGTTCATTCATGCCATCTCTTGCATCCTCATGGTCTGTTTCCCGGTACCCCTTTACACTTTTCTTCACTGTTGTGCAGTCCATTGAGGACAATGTCCAAATTTAAGTGTGGGGTGGGGTTTTTGTTTGCATGTTTTGCCAAGTAATGGGCGGTGATTGTGTCTTGTTTTGTCACTCTTTCACAGCTTCCCATTCTCGGTAGCAAGTAATTTTCCACATTGCTTAATAACTTCTTGAATTGCCTACTGTCTTCCATATGGTGAGATTGATGTGGTGCTTCGGCATTAACCAAATTGTGTGTGTGAGAACCTGAATTATGACCATCTCCCATTCTTCTTGCTCTTAGTAGTCTGGGAGCTTGCCCTTATCGTGTTAGTGAACAGTTGACTTGTTAATGTGTAAGACTTGGTCTGTCTGATGCTCGAATTCTCTAGTTCAATGCCTGGATCGAGTCTAGATAAGGGATCTTTTAATTTCGTGCTTTAAGTTGTTTTTGATTTTCCCAATCAAAGAAAATCTGAAAAAATGAATGGTTTGGTATTGAAGTTGTGGGTCGATTCACGAGCTGGCATACGTTGCCTGCCCATTGCTGTAGTCCCAAAGGGAAGTCTCAATGTGGCATTCTTCTTCTAACCTACTCCCGATCGTGGCTGGGGTCTAAGATAACGCGGAATTCCAAAGGTTTCCGGCTGCTCCGTACCCGGTAGTATCCACACTGTACCGCCCATTCGGAAAAAGAAAAAAAAAAAAAGAAAGAAAAAAAAACGATGAAGAGAAAAATGAAATTCTCTTTAATTTTGTTCTAGTCGTGTTCCTTTATCTAGCAAGTGTCCGGTTGCGTCCTAGAGTAAGTGTAGCGGAAGTAAGCGTTGTCTTGCCTTTACCAAGTCAGGTTGTTCACTAGTTCGTTAAAGTCTTGTTCCTCTTTCACTCTGGCAAAAGTTTGGTTCCTAATTGTGTGGTTAGTTGGGTAATCCTCTTGTTTGGTTGAAGCACCGTATACATCTTTCTAGGAACCAAGAGGTTTTCGGTTTGCTCATTCAAGTTGGTGCATTGTTGTGGTAAAATTCTTGTTTGAGGACAAACAAACGTTTAAGTGTGGGGTGATTTGATGACGTTAGATTTACCGCGTTTATATCGCCACATTTGAACGACATTCCCTTATTTGACTCCGAATTGTGATGAACTTGAATGACTTTTATGAAAAATATGTTTTATCTCCCGTTGGCCCTCTTTTGGGCAATTGATGTTGTTTCGAGTTGTTTTTGTTGAGATTTCAGGTTACCACGTTGTGGATGACTTTTCTACGAGCTCGGCACTTCAAACGGGGATCAATTTGGAGTTCAAACGGAGCGGGGAATCATCAAAAGAGCTGAAGGTCATTTCCAGGGGAAAAAGTGCGCCTAAATCCATGAAAAGTGCGCCGGCGCACTTTTCTGGTGCTGCCAGGCGCACTTTATTTTTAGTCTCCTGTAAATTTTCCACCGGCCACGAAAAGTGCGCCATTTTCCTGGAAAAGTGCGCCGGCGCACTTTTTAAGTGCCGTCGGGCGCACTTTTTCCCAGGACGGATTTCGGAGAGTAAAACAGGGTTTTCGAGGGAGAGACGGACAGACTTCATTGTTCATTCTGATTTCGACGAACCAGACACTCTCGGAGGAGGATTTTGAAGCTTTGAAGTGACGATTAAGCGAGGAGAAGCGAGGATTAACTCAGGATTCTGAAGATTCATCAGGATTAGGTTTTCTCGGAGTAAGATGTTTTCTTCTCCGGTTTTCTTCTCCATTGTTTCTGTGATTTTTTTTCTGTAGTGATGTCGAGCTAAACTCCTTAGTTTGTTCAGATTAGATGAAGTTCTAGCAAAGCTTTGTATGGATGATGTCGGGTTTCTAACCCGTTTATGTTAATTGAGGTTTATTCAGACTTAATTTAGATTTTTCTAAAACCCTAATTTGAAGCTCTTGAATTCGCAGATTGACCATATCATAGAATTTGCTTCACCTTTGTCTTGCGGTTCTGACCATGGACGTGAGTCATTCTAGGGTTTAGAAGGTCATTAAGATTACCCGGTGTCTTGACCATAGGGCCGGTGAAATTAATCTCTTTGCATTTCTGTGCGGCGTTTCATTGTTCTTCGTGCATTCTTGGAGATTTATGAGTTATCTTGACCATAGGAACTCATAGGTTTGCTAGGATAGTTTCTCTGCGTCTGACCATGGAGTAGAGATTGCCAAAGGAAGCGTCGAGGAATTGAGTCTGTTAAAACCTTAGTTGCATTGCATCATCCGTCTTAGTCGAGCTAGAGCGGATTCGAGTCTGGACAAGCGCCTTAGTCAATTCTTGAAGCTCCATCTTGTTTGCCTGCTTGATTGGTTTAATTTGCATTTCTAGATTTTTAGTTCATTCACCACCATTTCCAAACCAAACGTTTAAACCCGAATAGCTTATTCCACATTAGTTGAGTAATAGAAACAGAAAGACCCTTGGGAAGTAACGATCTCGCTAGAGCGATCTAGTGAGTAAAACTAGTGTGCATTAATTTGCGCACCATAGTCAGCATGTCGTGGATGGGTGGCCTGCCGGGGTGCCCTCCTAGACTCAGACGTCCTATGGATCCCGCCTGAAGCATGCATCATTGACCTCAGTGTAGCATGCATCTCCTGCTGCTCCTGAGGCGTGATATGTGACTGGCCAGTAGTCACGTATAGCCTCTCCATGCCATCAAGCTACAACACATAATTAGAATGGTTAAACATGTAACTAGAAGTAGTTGTAATAATTATGACAGAACCTACGTACCAAAGACTGGTCCACGGCTCCTCGGCGAGAAACTGTACGTCTAGTGATGCCATGATACCACTGGTTGATCTCGTCGTGGAAGTGATAGGACTCCCTCTCCTCGCTCCGCGGCCACGGGCCTGAGGCGGTGTGGTCAACACGAGTGGACCACAGGTCTCGATATCCAGCAAATCTAGCTACCACATCAGTACGATGCCATCCACGCTGTGTCAGCTCCAGGTTACTGATGACCTCACCTACTGGCTGATCCCATGTAGGGACACGGCTGGTCCATCCCAAACTGACGCAGCACTCTATCAGGCCTATGCCACATAGCGCTGGAAGAAGCAGATAAGAGGTGCGACGACGCGATGGATGGGGAAAGTCCCTGGACTGTAATGCTCACGGTCCGCCGAGTAGGGACACCACTATATGAAACAAAGTGGAAAGTTAGACAACTACGAAACCTAAACTGTAAGGGAAAAAAAACACGATCTTCTTGTTAGAATACAATACCACGAATGGAGTCCCATCGTCAAACAGCTGGCGGTACCCCCCAACTAGGATGTATCTGGTCTTCGCGTGATACCATTCTTTCCAGCTACAAAATTGCGGAATGAACCACGTCATTCATACAACTTGATAAGATGGAATAAACCATTAAAATGGAAGAAGAAGTCGTAGCCCGAACCTAGGCATACGTGGAATGGGGGAGTGCGTCGGTGCAATCTGTCGACTCTTGTGGACTCGACGCGCAATGGACGTAAATCTCTCCAGGGCCCACGCCTGAACCAGTGCCAGCCAACCTCCAATGTCACCTACGTGGTCGCGGGACGGGTTGCTCTCTATGCGGAAAGCACACCGGCCAAGCTCCCTATATAGCCATGAAAGTGCGGCAGCCCCCCAAGCGTACTCGCCTATCTGGCTAATGTCCTCGGAGCAGTGGAAGGAAGAAGAGTGAGGCGTGTGATCCTGACCGATCAGCAAAGATGCAGCTGCCGAAGAAGTCCAGAATGTATGCGCGACAGTGCTGCTCGATAGTCTCCTGGTCGGCGTCATCCCTGATGGTGCCAAAGTGGTTACGCAACCACGTCATCTTCACTCTGCCAGCAGACAGGTCAGCGGTAGATGGTTTCTTCCCAGAAGCTGCTCAACGTAAATCTGCAGATCAGAATCCACAGTCGGAATGCGCCTCTGCTACTCCACAAGCACACCATCGATGCTCAGACCAGTGAGAAAGTACATGTCCTCGAGTGTTATGGTTGCCTCACCATGGTACAAGTGAAAAGTGCTCGTCTCGGGACGCCATCTCTCGACCAATGCGGTGATCAGCTCAGAATCAGGGGTAAAATCCAAGCAGTCACGCAACTTGACCTAGACCTATGGGGGCAAGGTATGCCTCGAACCTAGGATCGTACTTCACGATCTTCTTAGAGAAGCGACAATTAAGCGTCATATGTGGGTCCTATTAGTTGGGGGAAGAAGATGTAACAAAAATTAATAACCAGTACTCAATTTCTGAGTGCACCCTAAACATTTAAATGTAATTAACATTCAAATATAATTAACATTCAAATATAACTAACATTTACATATAACAAACATTTATACATAACTAACATTTCAAATTGAAGTAACATTTCAATTATTACTATATAGTAATATGAATTAGGACTTACATTATTTGTAATTATATCAATTAGTATTATAATATAAGTAACATTTAAAAATAATTAGTAATCACTATTAGTAGTCAATATGTAATCTTTTAGGTTACTCTACTTTTAATCCCCATTAGTAGTCAATTAGTTTTAGTGATTTAAATCTAAGTTTAAAATTTATCAATATTAGGTACTACTATTAATATTCAAATTTGATTCATAATATTGTAATATAAGTAATTAAATTATGAATATTATTAAAATAAATGCAACATTCAAACATAAATACCTTGTAAAAATAAATAACATTTCAAATGTACCAACCTGAGCTTCGAAAATTCCCGACGCTCGATGTCGGTCAGCATCACCCATAAAATCGAAGGGTCCTCGGGACTACCACTTCGTACCCCAACCGGCACCTCTCCAAACATGTAATCCATCTACAATTTAATATCCACAAGCAGTGTTAAATACATATAAAATCGTAAAAACACAATTTAATTACCATATAATTTATAGCATGATACCTTTTGAGGGAGGGTTCAGGCCTTCTTCAAACGAAATTTCCTCGCCGGACAATTGCTACGAACCTACAATAAAATACGTCATTAGCGTACAATAATAATAACAAAAAATTTATGACAAACACAAACAAACTATCAAAAATACCTTAGAGAGAATTGAGTTTCAGAAAGTATGAGAGGAGGTGTGAAGATGGTATGTGGGGGGTAGGGGGTAGTAGCCGTTACAAAAAAATGGTAGTATTGATCTCAGGTAGCGCTGCGCCACCCAGCCAGCGCAGCGCTGCCTGGGATCAATACAACCGTTACTTAACGGCTACATTGTAACGGCTAGTGTGCCACATGGCGCAGCGCTGCAACGGCACAAATTTGACTTGGCAGCCAGCGCTGCGCTGGCTGGGTGGCGCAGCGCTATCTGGCTGGCGCAGCGCTGGCTGCCAGTCAGATTGTGCTATTTCTAGACATTTTTACGCATTTGGCTACTGACGGTACATATTTTTTATATTGTGCTACAAAATTCCAATTCCCCCCTAAAATTACTTATAAATACCCTGTTTTGTTTATTAAAAGATATAGATGTGATGTTAGTTATTAGTATTTTGTTTTGGTTACATTATCGTAAAGTTATAACTAATAAATAACCACTAAACAATTTTCAGGTAGCCCACCCTGTGATGATGAATTTCTGGGTTGGTCCCCATTAATCCTCCCTATATAAAGGAAGCCAAGAATGCACTCAAGAACTCACCCTTCCAAATACCAATTCCTAACTCCCAACCCTAATAGTTAGCTATTGCAATTGCATGCTGATGATCATCAGTAGCTCTAGCGACATGGGTTTAGGAGTTATAGTGATGATGTTTTTGACAAGCAGCCTACTTGGTCCAAGCTCCGCTACAAAATTGTACGCATTAGACTCAGACCCTTGCGAAGACTCAGAATACAAATACAAGCCCTCACCTGAACTTCCTTTTGGCCGTTGGAACTTTCCAGAAGGCTTTATCTTTGGCACCGCCACATCTTCCTATCAGGTTGGTTAATTGCTACGTACTTACTTATCAATATCATATTCATGCATGCATGCATTATATATCTACATACAATTACTTCATAAGGTTAATTAATTAATTTCTTCTTCTTTTATTAAGATTGAAGGGGCTTCTAATATCGATGACAAGGGCCCGAGCGTCTGGGATAGATTTACCCATGATTTTCCTGGTTTGTGTATTGCTTCAATATATATAATAATACTTCTATTAATACATATATACTTATAATTTTAGTCTTTATACGTATTTCTCTTTCTTTTAAAATGAAAGAAAGAAATGCAGGTTGTATTATTATGCTAATTAAACTGATGGATATATATATACATTACTGCAGAAAGGATTGAAGATGGAGGTAATGGAGATATTGCATTAGATCACTATCACAATTTCAAGGTACATATTCCTCATACAACATTATTATAACTAAAGCCTCTCTGTGTATGATTAATTCAAAGTTAAGAATATGTGGGTACATGAGATTATTCATTATGGACCATTTTGTTTTACCCACCATTTTAATTAACATTCAAATTTATATTTCACTTTTACAGGAAGATGTCCAGAGAATGAAGTATATGAATGTGGATGCTTACAGATTCTCTATCTCATGGCCTCGAATTATACGAGTGAGAATAATTGAATTATATATGTCTTAAATAGTAACTGTCATTTTTATTTATTAGGATTTTTAATTATAAAGGTTTTTTTTCCCTACAAAAAATTATCTAGTAGTAGTTTATAACTTTTTTGTACATGCAGGTGGAAGAAGAAGTGATGGAGTTAGTAAGAAAGGAATCGCATTTTACCACAAGCTCCTTGATGTCCTCATTGAAAATAGTACAATGCTATTCAAAAACTCGTATTCAATTTTTTTTCTCCTAATCATCTTATAATTAAGCCATTCTACTGTACTAATATCTAATATGTACGATAGAAATCGATCCGTATGTGACAATATGGCATTGGGACACTCCTCAAGCTCTCGAGGCTGAGTATGGAGGCTTTTTAAGCCGTAACATTCTGTAAGTTGCTTTAAATTAATTGAGTCTATTCATTTCCTTCCAACTGAGTATGTATTATAATATACCATCTTGATCACTTGTTATGCAGGAAGGATTATGCGGATTATTGTGACCTATTGTTTGAAGAATATGGTTCAAAAGTGAAGAAGTGGATTACTTTGAATGAGCCTATGGGTACGACAGCGAAATCTTATGATGAAGGTGTGTTTGCACTAGGACATTGTTCTAAATGGGTTTAACACTTCATGTCTACTCGGTGATTCCAGTACTGAACCTTACATTGTTGCCCACAATCTTCTTCTTGCTCATTCTGCTGCCTACCACCTATACAAAAGCAAGTACCAGGTAATTGAATAAATGTGTTAAACAAAAATAGAATCAAGTTGAGATAGAAAAATTTGATTGATCCCAACTTTAATAAATTTTTTCTTTTTTTTCCTTTGGTCATTATTAATTAAACAATATGTAGCATCTTACCGCGGAAATAGGAGTAACCTATGTGACACACTGGTTTGTTCCTTATTCTGATGCAACCAAAGATGTTGATGCTGCAAAAAGAGCTCTCGACTGGATGTATGGCTGGTCAGTATATACTCTCTTTTATTATTCTGATATATTTTAGGGAAATCTATCCAGTTGATTAATAGTTTTTGTCGAAAGTGAATGAATTTTTTTTCTTCCTTTTCTTTTTATTCAGGTTCATGGATCCATCACTTTTGGTAACTATCCAAGAACCATGGTAGATTTACTCGGATCCCGTTTACCAAAATTTACAGAAGAGGAGTCACGATTGCTTAGAAAGTCATTTGATTTTCTCGGACTCAATTACTACACGGCTTATTATGTGAAGCAAAATGACGATTTTGACGAGTTTCATCTTCGTTATGCAAATGACTCACATGGAATTACCACAGGCACACAACCAGTTTTATTTACTACACAACCAGTTTCATTTAATTACTTTGTGCAATACATATATTTTTTTTCCCATTAGGTGAGAAAGATGGAGTCCCAATTGGACCACATGTACGTGATCGATGAGCATTTTC
Organism: Linum lewisii; assembly: GCA_034768395.1. Taxonomy (NCBI): domain Eukaryota; kingdom Viridiplantae; phylum Streptophyta; class Magnoliopsida; order Malpighiales; family Linaceae; genus Linum; species Linum lewisii. Next base: position 18,038 of record JAVBHU010000074.1, on the reverse strand, counting down.
AAACCACAATAATAATAATTTATAATGCATGGATTTTATATTATATATTTCATGATAAATTATTTCTGTGCATTCAATTCATGCATGCAGTTGGGTTCATACTGGCAATACTTGTATCCTGAGGGACTGCGACTGTTGTTGGAGTACACTAAAGCCACATATATGGACCCTGTTATCTACATAACTGAGAATGGTAAGCAAGTAAAAATATATATATAGTAATCATTATTTCATGTATACATAATATAATGACGAAGAATAAATAAATATGCTTCAACCAACAATTTAATTAAAATTTATTTGCTTGTGGACCAGGATTGTCGGAGAAGGACAATAAAACACAAACACTTGCAGAGGCGTTAAGAGACGAGAGTAGGATTGATTTCTATAACAAGCATCTCACAAGTGTCCTAACAGCCATGAAGTCAGTACTACATAACATACACATATAGGATACTATACTATTCTTTCCTATTTAGTTAAATGATGTTGAATTTTTGGAACGATCGATCGATGATTGATGCAGGGAGAAGCAGGTTAACGTGAAAGGGTACTTTGCATGGTCATATGCAGACAACTTCTAATGGAACGAGGGATACACTGTTAGGTTCGGGTTGAACTACGTTAACTACACTGATCTTTCGAGACACCCAAAGTACTCTGCATGTTGGTTCACCAATTTCTGCAGCAGGACGAACCAAAGTCTTTTGATCTTTACAACCTCTTTACTACCACCTTTACAAATGCTGCTCTCGGAGGCCGTCGGGCTTTGTACTCTTCGCTGGCCGCTTTAATTAATATCCATGATCGATGATTAGTCCACTAATCATGAAATAATTACTAGCTTCTTGTATCGTATAGAATAAAAGAGATCATATGTGCTTATTGATCGTGGTGAAAATAGACATGTACGACATGCATCATGATCATCTGACCATGATGGTCCTAGTTTATAATAATGCTAGCTTTTAATATAAAATAAACACCAACAATGAGCACTGTTGAGAATACACATGCTATATATTGTGGTTACTTTCTCTATCCGTATTTATTGTTGTTTGAAGTATTTGTTGTAAAGTAGGAGTTGAGGGAAACTAAATAGTCTCAAGGGTTTTCTCCTTTTCTTTCTACATTAATAATAACCTTAATCTATTGGGATAGTACCTTGTGATACAAACCTTTTTTGTTTTGCCAAATCAGCCGACAATGTGGCTAAGGATCTGAACCCTTTAGCCAATGCTATGCCTCGAAGAAAGGGGAATTACCAAGTATGATGGTCGAATGGTTATGATTAATTATTAAAATTAATAACTAGATAAAAAATTGACATAGGTAATAAGAGTTCCAGTCATGAGTGGTTAATGGCTAGAAGAAGTGTCGATCATTGTTTGGAACACACTTAACCTATGATTGACCGACTCTTGGACAAACTTGACCAACTCTTAACGACTCCATAACCAACCACGAAACTTGGCTAACCAATAGGCCACCCCACCCACCACTAACCCTATTCCCCGCTCGACACAATGATTGTTCTCAGTTGGAACTGTTGTGGCCTCGGCCAACCACGCGCGGTTCGTGTTGTTAGTGAGCTTGTTAAGACTCACCGGCAGACGTGTTGAATTTAATTGAAACTTTTGTCAGTAGTAGTAGAATGGAGGAAATAAGAATTACTTTACAATATGATGGGTGCTTTACCGTTGACGCTATAGGGCATAGTGGGGGAATTTGTATTTTGTGGCGTTCGTCGGTCCAGCTTGCTGTTACAGGTTACTCGCGACACCACATGAATGCGAAGTTGACAGATACGGAAGGGCTAGAGTTGACAATTACTGCTTACTACGGCATGCCTCGGCGTGAAGACCGGCAAGCCTCCTGGGCCTTGCTTCGAACTTTGGCGTGTCCGACCCCGTGGCTTTGCATTGATGATTTCAACAACTTGCTTTGTGCGGAAGAGAAGAAGGGTCGAGTCGAACATCCTCAACGCCTCTTCGATGGCTTTAGAGAGGCGGTTGAAGATTGTGGGTTGATTGACATTGAATTGGAGGGTTATCCTTTACATGGTGGCGTTTTAGGGGCCAGCCTTCGACGGTGGAGCAACGTCTCGACAGAGCAATGACTAATACGACCTGGAGCTTGCTCTACCCTGATGCTACACTCACAAACCTTGTACCGCCCACGTCGGACCACTCTCCGATTTTGTTGTGTACGGACAGGAATTCGGGTACTACCACTCTTCACACTTTTCGTATTTTGTATTTTTCTTAATATTAGATTCATGAAGTTTTCTACTATTATCCAAATTTGATTTTTTGTTTTGCTAGTGACACCTATTTTCGATTAGAATTCAACTCCTCGTGTTCCAATCCAGGTTACACCATTGATACAACAATTCTACCAATTTTGATTTAGAATTCCACCCCTGTGTTTCAATCCCGATTACACCATTGAATAATGGTATGTCCAATGTCGAGCTGAAGGATGTTACTGTCCATGGTTTGTAACATCCATATTTGTCATCTATTTCATGGCAAAGTGTGTTAGGAAAGATTAAGAAGACGAACGTGCTTGACCTTCCAGTCTGCAACGTACGTAAATGGGCACATATATATAAAATGAAAGTGAAAGAGCAACCCATATATATTTATATATAATCCAACCTAGAAGACTTGCAGGCATGCGATCCACAAAATAAAAAGAAATAAAATGAAAAATTGATTCGTCATAAGAGAAAATAAATAAGAAGACAAAAGCATGCATGCATGCATGTGATGCATGTGTTTTGGAACAATGGCATGGCATGGCCATGGCATCATCATCCCTACTAATCTTCCCTAGGCTTGCTATATACTTTAACCTAGACGTAATGATCAGTTATATTTGAGAATGTTATATATATAATATACTCTATAGTAAGAATTGGTATTTAATTAATTATGAACTTGGGTTTTTTCAACCTCGCGATTACATGAACGAATGCTATGGGCACTCTAGCGTGAACAAATGCTATGGTCATTCTGACGTGAGTGGATGGTATGGCACTTTGGCATGAGTGGTGTACAATAGGTTTTGCATTAGTCGCGTTTGGAATGCCTCCTCGACATGTTGTGGCATGTTCATCTTCTTGAAATTCGAAGAATATATCGACGGTTTTGTATTCCAAATTGTTCTTTGTCATGTCGTAGATGAATGTTCAATCCATTGTCGTCCATCAACAGGAGTGGATAATAAGCCAACATTTTCCCGTCATAAAATATTGGACAACCGTTAGGTGATGTTTTTCAACACGCTCCTTCTCCAACGCCCATCTTTCAAGGAAACTGGATATGCTCCATAGTGAGAAGGTTATGTTTTCAATCCCAAGCGGAGCAACTTTCCTGTGCTATAAGACAACCCCCAATCGATGAACTATATCACCCCCATCGAAGCCCGAAGGAAAAAATGCATCTTGTTCATAAAGGAAGAAAATAAATTTGATGAACGGATTTCAGGAGGAAGAAAACAAGGAGTAGGAAGAAAGAAGAAACTTGTAATAATTTTGATCATTAAGCTGCTCATCAAAAGAAGGAAAAATTGTCGGTGAAAACATTTAATTCTTGTTTTGACTAATTAAGCAATCGGTAATTAATTTATTCATAGGGGGTTACAAAATTGATGCAGTTTGTTGTATATTTACAAGATCTAGACTTGTATCTGTTTCATAGCAAAGTGTGTTAGAAAATATTTAAGACGACAAACGTCCTTGACCTTCTGTCTGTAACGTACGTATATATATGAAATGAAAGTGAAAGAGCAAACCTATATATATTTATATATAATCCAACCTAAAAGACTTGCAGACATAAAAAGAAAAAGAAAAATTGATTCATAATTTATAAGAAGACAAAAGCATGCATGCATTTGCATGTGATGCATGGAGCAATGGCATGGCATCATCTCACCATCCCCATTAATCTTCAAATGAAATTATGGAGACATATATGAAACGGAAGTCAAAGAGCAACACAGACTCCAACCCTAAAATATATTTTGTATATACACAAGTAGTATATACTGTTCAACGTAACCCCCAGAATTTGAATTAGAGATCGAGCTAACTAGTAATCTGAATAGGAAATTACTTATAAATACGTTGTTCAATTCAATGCATGGCTGGTTTATAGAAATCACTTAATTTATTGTTTATTAAAAAACTGTATTATAAGATGTGATTAGTTATTAGCAGTTTGTTTTGGTAACATTATTATCGTAAAGTTTGATGCGGTTAGTACGTACGTGGTTATAACCACAAAAAAATTTTCAGGTTTGATGATAGAATTTCTATGTTGGTCCCCATTAATCTTCTTCCCTATATAAAGGAGGCCAAGAATGAACTCAAAGTACTCAACCATCCCAAATCCCAATTCCTAATTCCTAAACCTAATAGTTAGCTCTTGCATGCATGATGATGATGATCAGTAGGTGTAGCGACATGGGTTTAGGAATTATACTACTGATCATGCTTTTGACAAGCAGCATATTGTGTGCTAGCTCTGCTGCAAAATTGTACGCAATAGACGACATACAATCAAACCCTTTGCGAAGACTCAGAATACAAATTACAAGCCCTCACCTGAACTTCCTCTTGGCCGTTGGAACTTTCCAGAAGGCTTTGTCTTTGGCACAGCCACATCTTCCTATCAGGTTGGTTAATTGCTACGTACCTACTTATCAATATCATATTCATGATCATGCATGCATTATATATAATATCTACATACAATCATATATATTATACATACAATCATATATATATTATATACAATCATATATATATTATATATATATATATGGTGGCGACTACAGCGCTCCCGGAGCACGCATGCTCCCTCTGTTTGAACCATTCAAGGAGAATCTCATTCGTTCATTTTGGAAGATCTAATCTGAGCCATCCACACATAAATCAATTTATAATTTAAATAAATAGTAATTAAAATAACTTAAAGGTCACTCAAACATTTTTCATATGAATAATTAATCATAACTCTTTATTTTATGTTCAAATTAAGTTCTATCCAAGCCAAATTTTATTTTGATCATCATAATAACATTAAATACATAGTAAATACATTATTTTGTAACTTGTTAAATCACTTCCCATTTTCAAACATCCATCCATATGTTTACTCAATCAAACTCACTCACCCATCTTACTCACTCATCCCAACTGAGTGTATGATTGCACTTCAACCGTCTCACCCAACTCACCCAAATCCTACTACCTCATGCAACACGATTAGAATGGGGGTTTCCAAAACACTAAGAACCCTAGAATTTCATTTTCTGCAATCACAACTCTCAGTTCATTATCTTTTCTCCTACTCATTCTCCCCCATTTCTTCACATCTAAACCTAAACCGCTGGCGTTTGTGGAAACTCCCCTCTCTGTCGATGTTTTCTGTCGCTGGCGGTCAAGATTGGGTCGGCCGTTTGAGCAGAGAATAGGTGGGGGAATAAGAGGTGGGACTCAAAACTCCAAAGCTGAAGGTTTTCTCAAAAGAAATCGAGAGAGATGCAGTTTGGGAGGAAGGTTCAACCAAGGGAAGCTTTCCGGCAGGGCAACGAGTGAGAGGAAAGCGAAGAGAGAGTATTGGGCCACGTCAACGAAGAGGGAAATTTCATTCAGGTCTTGGATTATCTCGAATTTCAGGTGTATTCTCTCCTCGAATCTAACCACTTCGATGTTATCGTCACATCTGTTATGCTGCCGCTGAATTCGGATTGAATCCATCTTTTTTTTTGGTTAAGGGATTGAATCCATCGGTTATGTGAATTGGGGTAGATTTTTGCAAGAGGAATTTGGTGTCAGACAAACAAAATAAGCTTTGGTTTTTTAAATATGATGTAGGTGTTTATCGGCGGACCCTTTTCTTAATGAACTTACCAGCATGTTTGAGCACGGCACTGAGAAAGACTGTGTTTGGGGCACTCTCAAATGATGTAAGCTGTAGAGTAATAATTGTTCTTATATTTCTTCAAAATTCATTGGGGTTTGATGTTTGAACTTTGAATGGTGTACTTGTTGTTTAAGAGTTTCCAATACTCCCATTCTATCAGGACGCATGAGTGATAGGAATTGGGTGAGTTGGTTGGAGTAAAATCATTTACTCGGGTGGCATGGGTGATTAAGATGGGTTGGTGAGTTAGTGTCAATTCAAGTATGGATGGATCATTTGGTGTTTTAAAAGGGTGAAGTGATTTAACAAGTTACAAAAATAATTATATTTAATGTTATTATGATGATCAAATAAAATTTGGCTTGGATAAAACTTAATTTGATCATAAAATAAAGAGTTATGATTAATATTCATATGAAAAATGTTGAGTGACCTTTTAGTTATTTTAATTACTATTTATTTTAATTTAAAATTAATCTATGTATGGATGGCTTAGATTAGATCTTCCAAAATGAACGAATGAGATTCTTCTTGAATGGTTCAAACAGAGGGGAGCATGCGGTGCTCCGGAGGCTGTAGTCGCCACCATATATATTATGTGTGTATGTGTTTCAATTACAATTTAATAAGGTTTAATTAATTAATTTCTTCTTCTTTTTTATTAAGATTGAAGGGGCTTCCAATATCGATGGCAAGGGCCCGAGCGTCTGGGATAGATTTACCCATAATTTTCCAGGTTTGGGGTATTTCTATCTTTCTTTTTGAAACGAAAGAAAGAATGCATGTTGTTTACTATTACTATTACTATTATTATGCTAATTAAATTGACGGATATATATACATTACTGCAGTTAGGATTTTAGGTGGGGGTAATGGAGATGTCGCATTAGATCATTATCACAAGTTCGGGGGTACATATTCCTCATACAACATTATTAATATTATAACACTAAAGCTTGTACATGTTTATATGAGATTATTCTTTATGGACATTATTAATATTTTAATTGTGGATCAGGATTGTCGGAGAAGGACAATGCAACACAAACACTTGCAGAGGCGTTAAGAGACGAGAGTAGGATTGATTTCTACAACAGGCATCTCACAAGTGTCCTAACAGCCATGAAGTCAGTACTACATAATATATATATATATAGGCATATTGTACTATTCTTTCCTATTTAGTTAATTTATGTGGAATTTTTGGAACTATCGATTGTGATTGATGCAGGGGAGAAGAGGTTAATGTGAAAGGGTACTTTGCATGGTCATATGCGGACAACTTCGAATGGAACGAGGGGTACACTATTAGGTTCGGGTTGAACTACGTAACTACATGATCTTTCCAGACACCCAAAGTACTCTGCATGCTGGTTCACCAATTTCTGCAGCAGGGTGATGGCAAATTAATGCACACTAGTTTTAACTCAATGGATTTCTCCAAGGAGATCGTTTTTCCCGGGGGCTTTCGTTTCTATTACTCAACGGTTGTGGAATAAGAAATTTTGGGTTTTCGTTTGGGGTTTTAAAAGGGTTTAAAAAAAACTAAGAAAAGTTTAAATTAAACAAACAAGTAAGCAGATTGGAGTTTTGAAATAGACTAAGGGTTGTTAGACTCAATCCCCTAGTTCGTTAAAGAGGTTAAACAATGGCAATTTCAGTTTAACAGATTTAAAAGACCGACATTTTCCCTTTGTAATCTCTACTCCAGGTCAGGACGCAGAGAAACTATCCTACCCAAACTCTAAAATTTTTTCCTATGGTCAAGAAAAACTCCAAATTCAAGAAGCACGAAAACATGAAATCCAAAAAATTATGAAAGAGATTGGGGTTTTCCACCCCCTATGGTCAAGAAGGAACAACAAACTCCTAAACCTCTAGAAAAATTCGTTCCAATGGTCAAACCGCAAATCAAAGATAATACAGAAATCCATTGATTTTCAATTAAAGGATCAAAGTTAAATTAGGGTTAAGGAGAAATCCATCAAAGTCTAAATTTAAAATTCAATTAACAAAAAAGGGGGTAGAAACCCAAATCACCATACAAAACCCTACTAAGGTTTCATCTAATCTTAAAAACCCCCTAAAGAGTTTAGCTCGACATCGCAACAAAAGGAAATCGAGAAACAAAGAAAAAAAACTGGAGAAGAAGACATCTTACCCGAGTAACCTAATCCTGTCGAATCCTAGAAACTCCTGAGCAATCCTCGCTTCCCTCCCCCTCTTAATCGTCACTTCAAAGCTTCAAAATCCTCCTCCGAAGTGTCTGGTTCGTCGAAATCAAATGAAGAATGAAGTCTGTCGTCTCTCCCTGAAAACCCTTTTTCTCTCCGAAATCCGTCCTGGGAAAAAGTGCGCCCGACGGCACTTAAAAAGTGCGCCGGCGCACTTTTCCATGAAAATGGCGCACTTTTGTGCGGATGTAAAATTTCCAGAAGACTAGAAAATAAAGTGCGCCGGGCAGCCCAGAAAAGTGCGCCGGCGCACTTTTCATGGATTTAGGCGCACTTTTGCCCCTGGAAATGACCTTCAGCTCTTTGAAGATTCCCGCTCCGTTGAACTCCAAATTGATCCCCGTTTGAAGTGCCGAGCTCGTAGAAAAAGTCATCCACACGTGGTAACCTGAAATCTCAACAAAAACAACTCGAAACAAAATCAAATTGCCCAAAAGAGGGCCAACGGGAGATAAAACATATTTTTCATAAAAGTCATTCAAGTTCATCACAATTCGGAGTCAAATAAGGGGAATGTCGTTCAAATGTGCGATATAAACGCGGTAAATCTAACGTAATCAACCCCCAACTTAAACGTTTTTTTTTTGTCCTCAACAAGAATTTTACCACAACAATGCACCAACTTGAATGAGCAAACCGAAAACCTCTTGGTTCCTAGAAAGATGTAGACGGTGCTTCAACCAAACAAGAGGATTACCAAACAACCACACAATTAGAACCAAACTTTTGCCAGAGTGAAAGAGGAACAAGACTTTAACGAACTAGTGAACAACCTGACGGTAAAGGCAAGACAACGCTTACTTCCGCTACACTTACTCTAGGACCAACCGGACACTTGCTAGATAAGGAACACGACTAAACAAAATTAAAAAAGCATTTCATTTTTCTCTCATCTTCTTTTTTTCCTTTTTTTTTTTTTTTTTTTTTTTTTTTCCCGATGGGCGGTACAGTGTGGATACTACCGGTACGGAGCAGCGGAAACCCTTTTGGAATTTCCGCGTTATCCTAGACCCCAGCCACGATCGGGGAGTAGGTTAGAAGAAGAATGCCACATTGAGACTTCCCTTTGGGACTACAGCAATGGCAGGCACGTATGCCAGCTCGTGAATCGACCCACAACTTCAATACCAAACCATTCATTTTTCAGAGTTTTTTTTTTTTTTTTTCTTTTGATGTGGGAAAAATCAATAACAACTTAAAGCACGAAATTAACAGATCCCTTATCTAGACTCGATCAGGCATTGAACTAGAGAATTCGAGCGTCAGACAAACCAAGTCCTTACACATTAACAAGTCAACAGTTCACTAACACGATAAGGACAAGCTCCTAGACTACTAAGAGCAAGAAGAATGGAGATGGTCATAATTCCCGGTTCTCACACACACATTTGGTTAAAGCCGAAACACCACATCAAATCTCACCATATGGAAGACAGTAGGCAATCCAAGAAGTTATTAAGCAATGTGGAAAATTACTTGCTACCGAGAATGGGAAGCTGTGAAAGAGTGACAAAACAAGGCACAATCAACCGCCCATTACTTGGCAAAAACGTGCAAACAAAAACCCCACCCCACATTTAAAATTTGGAATTGTCCTCAATGGACTGCACAACAGTGAAGAAAAGTGTAAAGGGGTACCGAGAAGTAATCATGAGGATGCCAGTGGAGGCAAGAGTGAAAGTACCACGGACAGTCATGGCGGGAGCTGAGGATAGCCTGAAACTGGAGAGAACCTCACAACAACGATTAGAGTATTCAAAGTTCAGAATAGACCACTGACTAAGACTACAACAGTGTCGACACAAACTCAAAATTAAACAACTAATTCAAAAACTCAAAACAGACTTCCAGACATGGGTTGCTCCCATGAAGCGCTCTCCTTTAACGTCTTGAGCTAGACGATACTGGTTATGCACCCCACATCAAACTATTCTTTCAGACTAGCATCCGTATCCTGAAAGAATACCTCATCGCTCCACTCTGAAGCACAAATTTCTTCCCGCTAGCATGGTAAAGCTCCAATGAACCGTCGCCACGCAATCCAGCACCTCAAAGGGTCCAAATAGCTCCACTTTGTCAGGACCACACCTGGGGTTTACTAGGAGTACTTTCATGGGGCGGCGCCCTTAGCTTTCTTAGGAGGCTTGTTCTTCTTCTTACTCCACCTGTATCTTTGTAGATACTATCGCCGCTACCTGATCCTGCCAAAGATGAAGATGAATAAGGAGTATCCATGTCGGTAAATACAGTATAAACTGAAGCATTTTCAAACAATAACGACATGGATTTCTTAGCGGAAGAGTGCACATGAGGATCAGGTGGAGGGAATTTCAATATAATAACTTTTTCCTTATCCCGAAAAGGTTAACCTCCCAGCCTTGCATCTTGAGTGCACTAGAAGTGGCTAGGAAGGGTCGTCCAAGATAAGGGGAATGTGAACCCTCTCCATGCAATCAATAACCACAAAATCAGTCATGAAGTAGCTATCATGCACCTAACTACTACATTTCAGCAATACCCCTAGGATGTCTAACAGTTTGATCAGCTAGGTTGATATTCATGGTGGTAGGAGTTAGTCTAGGCATCCTAGACGTTCAAACAATGAGTAAGGCATAACACTAATGCTAGCACCTAAATCGCAGAGCTCTATCAACCAAATATGTGCCAATAGAACAAGGAAAAGAAAAACCCCCTGGATAGGTTGCTTGGCACCACGTGGCTCTGCCTTCGGATCAACTCTCCAGCTCCATGGAGGGTAAACTGAGGCTATCTCCTCTATCTGTCGTCTGCTTTCTCTTTTTAGAGGAGTTCTTTGGAAGAGGATGGACAGCTTTGTCTTTCTTCTTTGTCAGGAATCACAGCTTCTCAGCTCCTCCACCACAGCTGCAGCTTCGCATTTTTCAGCTTTTTCTTCTTGGAGAGAATTTCTTTCATATGCCTAGCATAATCCGGGTTTGCAAGAAGCTCTTCAATAAAGCAACTCCCATCTTCTGGTTATTAATTGTCACCAGAGTCTTCCCCAAGTTCTCCTTGTTTAGCACAGGTCTGTTCAAGGCTGCAGGATAAGGTGCTTTTGGTCGGTAAGGATCAACTGTGGGAGTAGCTTCTTTTCTTTGCTGCTCCTTCTGACACAACTGCTCCATTGGCTTCTCAATTCATCCGTGCCATCCTGAAGAGAACTGCTCCACAGAATTCTTCCTTAGTTTTGCCTCCTCCAGCATTGTTAGATGAAGAGGAGGGAGTTGTGCTAGGAAGAAGACCAACTACCTTCTCCTGCAAAAAGTTGGTTTATTGCGTCACCCGATCGTCTAGCTTCTTGACAGAGGCCTCGGTGAGTGAAATGTCCTTCTTATTGGATTGACTCAGCAAGAATCTTGTCCATTTTTCCATCATGAGATCGGAATAGGACTTAGGCGCAGAAGAGCTTGCACCACCGTTGTGTTCTATTTGGTTCTGGTGCTGGTTCTGTCCTGATTCTGATTCTGATCTGATTGTTATCCAGCCTGCCTCTGTTTTGCCATTGGGAATTGATTTTGATTCCCATAATTCTTTGGTAACCCCTTGATTGCCCTCTGAAAGATTCTGATTTTGGTTGTTGTTCCAGTTCCCTCTGCTCTGCCATTGGGAGTTTTGATCTTGGTAACCATTTGGATTTCTGTAATTGTGTTCTGATTCTGGAACTTCCTTGGTTCTGCCCCACATAATCAACCTCCTCTTGTTGTTGTCTTGGGTTACTCTCAACTTCCAATTACAACTCTCTGCTGTATGAACTGGACCACCACAGTTTGAACACGGGCGGGGACAGCGTACAGTTGCCTGCCGTAGAAGCAGATGAAGAGTGGTTTCTAGAAAGCATCGTTGAACCCTGGCGGTGGAGCTGTAGAGAACACCCGGTGAAGGAGCTATTTGAGCTCTTCCCAACTCATGTTCAACCTCTGTACTTCCATCTCCAGAGTCGAGTTATCCAACTCCAACTGACTTCTAACATATCACTGGTGCAGGAACTGTGGGAAGGGTATGATGAATCAATAGCGAACATTTTTCCTTCTGAATGTCTGCTGTCCATCTTCATTTGGGTTAACGTGCATAGAGATTTGATTTTCGCGGCAAAACTCTGCAAGCATCCAAGGCCAGCGGTTGCGGTATGTCGTTCAACATCCATAGTCAGCTGTAGAGAGAACTCCTTTTTCTTCCCATAGTCCAGGCCACGGAAGAATGTAGAGAACTTGTTATATTTCATCCCATCCATGGTGAGGACAAGCCGGAGAAGCCCTAAGATCTTTGCCAAGCCTCATAAAAGTTCTCCTCCGACCACTCTCAAAATCCTGCAATTTGTGCTCTGAGTGCATCTGTTCTAGAAGGGGAGAAAAACTCTTCTAGGAACGCTTTAGCCAGACCATCCCACGTAGTGAAGTGATTCGCAGGATGATCATACAACCACAGTTCTGCTTGACCCTTCGAGTGAAAGGGAAAAGCTGAAGTTTGACTGCATTATGATCCGCTTCGTTGTTGGAGACTGTATGAGCCAGCCTCAAGAAGTTCCTCACATGAGCATTCGGGTCCTCATCAACACCTCCAGAGAAAGTGTTCCCGTTTGCTTGAATCATGTTGATCAAGTGAGATGGAATGTGCAGATTCCGAGTTCCCGTTTTGGAATCTGATGCTCGAAATGTCCCATCTATGGTCGGACGGATCGTAACCCTTCAATGTCCTTTCCGCCGCCATAAATTCTATCTCAGGTGGATTAGGAGGGTCTGTGAGAGGATCAATAGTAGCAATGGTGGATGGTGAAGGCAAATGATGTAGGCGAGGATGTAAGATGTGAAGAGGTTCTTCCTTGCTTTAGGTGTCCTGGCTGGAGGAGGAGGTACCGGAGTAGTGCCGAAATGAGTGTAGAAGACTCTACCCTTTTCAGCTATGCGCTTACTAGCCCGCTTTTCCTCCGTACCTGCAATCTTGCCTAAAACGCCAAAAAAAAGAAATACCAAGTAATATAAAAATGTGGGAGATAAGAAATGAAAAGAGAGTGAATGAAAAGCTTAGACGCACAATGCCTTTCCTAGAAAAAGAAAAGTTCCCCGGCAACGCCCAAAAACTTGATGCGCAAATTAATGCACACTAGTTTTACTCACTAGATTTTCTCTAGGAGATCGTTATTTCCCAGGGTCTTCTTTTCTATTACTCAACGGTGTGGAATAAGCAATTCGGGTTTGCGTTTGGGTTTTGGGAAATTTGGGTTTATGAAATGAATTAATCTAAGAATGCAATTAAAACAAACAAAGCAAGTAAAGCAGATTGAGGTTTTGCAGATAGACTAAGGCGGTTGCTTAGACTCGAATCCCCGCTAGTTCGGTTAAGATGGATGAACTATGCAATCTCAGTTTAACAACTAGAGACTCGACACTTCCTTGGGGAATCTCTACTCCATGGGCAGGACGCAGAGAAACTACCCTATCAAACCTACAAGTTCCTATGGTCAAGATAACTCCCAAATTGTCAAGAATGCACGAAGAACGATGAAATGCCACAAATTCATGCAAAGAGATTAGTTCTTCCAATCCTATGGTCAAGATATTGGGGAACCTAACGACTCCTAAACTCTAGAATGAAATCGTTCATGGTCAGATCCGCAAATCAAGATAAATCAAAACTAACATATGATCAAGTTGTCAGGATCAAAACGTTTAAATTAGGGTTTAGAGAAAACGCATCTAAGTCTGAATAAACATCGATTAACATAACGGGTTAGAAACCCTAATCATCCATACAAAAATCCTAGCTAACGCTTTTATCTAATCTAAACAACCTAAGAGTTTTAGCTCGAATCGCTACAGAGGAAATCGCAGAAACAAAGAAGAAGAAAACTGAGAAGAAGACATCTTTCTCCGAGTGAACCTAATCCTGTCGAATCCTAGAAACTCCTGAGCTAATCCTCGCTTCTCCTCGCTTAATCGTCACTTCAAAGCTTCAAAATCCTCACAAAAAAACTTGATGCCAAATTGAATGCTACACTAGTTTTACTCACTAGGATTGCTCTAGTGAGATCGTTATTTCCCATGGGGTCTCTCTTTCTCTATTATCAACGTTGTGGAATAAGCAATTCGGGTTTTCGTTTTGGGTTTTGAATGGTTTGAATGAAAAAATCTAAGAAAGCAATTAAATCAAACAAAGCAAGTAAACAGATTGAGGTTTTGCAGAATTTACTAAGGGGGTTTGCTTAGACTCGAATCCCGCTAGTTCGGTTAAGATGGATGAACATGCAATCTCAGTTTTCAACAGACTAGAAGACTCGACACTTCCTTTGGTAATCTCTACTCCATGGTCAGGACGCAGAGAAACTACCAGCAACCTACAAGTTCCTATGGTCAAGATAACTCGCAAATTGTCAAGAATGCACGAAGAACATGAAATGCCACAAATTCATGCAAAGAGTTAGTCTTCCAATCCTATGGTCAAGATATGGGGAACCTAACTGACTCCTAAAATCTAGAATGAAATGCGGTTCATGGTCAGATCCGCAAATCAAAGATAACAATCAAAACTAACAATTGATCAAGTTGTCAGGTTCAAAACGTTTAAATTAGGGTTTAGGGGAAATCGCATCTAAGTCTGAATAAACATCGATTAACATAAACGGGTTAGAAACCCTAAATCATCCATACAAATCTAGCTAAAGCTTCATCTAATCTAAACAACCCTAAAGAGTTTAGCTCGACATCATCGCAGAGGAAATCGCAGAAACAAAGAAGAAGAAAACTGGAGAAGAAGACATCTTACTCCGAGTAAACCTAATCCTGTCGAATCTAGAAACTCTCTGAGCTAATCCTCGCTTCTCCTCGCTTAATCGTCACTTCAAAGCTTCAAAATCCTCCTCGAGAGTGTCTGGTTCGTCGAAATCAGAATGAAGAATGAAATCTGTCCGTCTCTCCCTCGAAAAAACCCCCTTTTTCTCTCCGAAATCCGTCCTGGGAAAAAGTGCGCCGACGGCACTTAAAAAGTGCGCCGGCGCACTTTTCCATGAAAATGGCGCACTTTTTCGTGGGCGATGTAAAATTTCCAGAGACTAAAAATAAAGTGCGGGCCTGGCAGCCCAGAAAAGTGCGCCGGCGCACTTTTCAGGGATTTAGGCGCACTTTCCCCCTGGAAATGACCTTCAGCTCTTTTGATATTCCCCCTTTTTGAACTCCAATTGTTCCCGTTTGGGAAGTGCCGAGCTCGTAGAAAAGTCATCCACAAGTGGTAACCTGAAATCTAAACAAAACCCAAAACTCGAAACAACATCAAATTGGCCCAAAAGAGGGCCAACGGGAATAAAAAAATTTTTCAAAAAAAGTCATTCAAGTTCATCAAAATTTCCCGGAGTCAAATAAGGGGAATGTCGTTCAATTTTGGCGATATAAACCCCGTAAATCTAACGTCTTTCAATATACTATTTTAAAACATCGCCAATGAAGGTTAATTTTCCCAAATTTAAATCCAAAAATAGCCTAGATTTTGCCCCTCACCCTTAATCGCCACTCACTCTAGGGGATTTAAAGAACCATGCATTTGCGCCTTGAATTTAAATATTATTATATTAGGGGAGGGTACAATTCTTGGCATTGTTTTCTCGGGTTCCCGAGTCTTTTCCCAGTATCGAGGACCAAAAAACCAAACTCAACCCTAAATATTTGAACTTTTTTAGATCGGCCAATATGTTAGATCCCCCTAAAATTTTAAACGAGTTAATTGATTTTACCACATACCATTACACTTATCAATACGACTGCCCAATACGATTTAAAAAAACAATAATCAAAATATTCATAAAACTAATCATTTTAAACAAAAATAGGCCAAAAAAACTTCCAATGAATTTTTTAATTAATTAAACAAACTGATAAGAAATTGCTCCAGGATCTTGCGTCCAAACCCAAAAAATAAAAGGGTAAAAGCGTCCTTTTGGAAATAATAATAATTAAACCCATGCTTTCCCCTTCCTTCCCCTTCTCCGATGCCGTTTTAACCTCTCGTCCCCGATTCCAATCAGATGTCTTTATCTCTTATTCGAGGGGGTGCTAATGGGGCAACTTCAGCCATTGACCGCCGCTCTCCTTATCCTAAATGCAGCGGGGCCACGTCCTAGAGTTTCTGATACTTGGACCCTTTTGTGGGAACAGAAGATCTGGAGGCTAACGGCTATTTAACAGGGGTAAAAATCAGCCGGGAAAGGGGAGGCCGGGAGATCGAGTCAGTACTCAAGGCAGGCTGCCGGGGGACTACTATGTATTCCGCTAAAACTCCTCCCGATTTATCTTCCCCCCAGCTTCTCCTACGTCGTCTTCAAGTTTGACGACAAGGAAAGCTCCGGTGACACTGATTCCTTTGATTCCTCCATCTGCAGATTCTCCAACGTCGTAGTCTTCGTGTTTGAGAAATCGCTGGCTATCAGGGAGAGAGGAAAAATTCTGATGATTATAAAAAATCAAAGTAAAGTAAAATTTGTACATGTACAAGCCCCAAAATCTACTGCAATCATAGTAGAACCAAGGGACCCAAACCCAAAAATTAAATCCCCAATCCCCAAAACCCAAAAACCCCGATCTAGCCTTTTCCCAAATCCCAAAAAAACCCCCGAGATTTCCCTTTGTCAAGCCAACCTTCGCAAATCAAACCAACCAACAGTCACCGACCATTGATTTTCCTTTTTTTAAATTTTCTTTATTTTCTACCTAAAAATCAAATCAGAAATGAAATCTCTGTTTTCCGTGTTTCCAGGCTACAAAGAAAGCTCTAATTAAAAATGGAAAACTAGAAAACACACGGCGTGTGTTATCATAAAACACGGCGTGGGGTTTTAGAAACACGACGTGTTTCTTCCTATGACTAAAAAATTAGTACTTTACCATCTTGGAGAGGGAAAATTATCGAGACTTCATTCGACAATCAAATCTCGACGAACAAGACACTCCCCAGCGGAGAGCTAGGAGCTTTGAAGTCATGATTGAGGGAAGAAGTTAGGATTTGTTCGGGAGTTTCATTGAGTCATCAGGATTAGTTTATCCGGATTAAGATGTCTTTCTCTTCGATTTTTCTCTGTTGTATTTTCGACTTCTTCCGTTGCCCTGAGTAACTAAACATCTTGGTTTTTTGTAGATTAGATGAAGCACAGTTAGGATTTTGTATGGATATGTTGGGGTTTTTTAACCCGTTTTTGTTAATCGATTGTTTCTTTAGACTTAATTAGATGTGTTTCTCCTAAACCCCCAATTTGAAGCTCTCTGATTGACCATATCACATGGTTCTGTTTCATCTTTGATTTACGGGTACGTGAATCATTCTAGAGTTTAGGAGGTCGTTAGGTTCTAACAATAGCTTGATCATAGGATTGGAAGACCCAATCTCTTTGCATATCCATGTGACATTTCATTGTTCTTAATTTTTCTTGATAATTTGCAAGTTAGTTGACCATAGGGCTTGTAGGTCTGATAGAATAGAATGTCTGCGGTCTGACCAAGGAAGTGTCGAGTCATCGAAGTCCGATAAATGAAATTGCATTGCATGATCCATGTAAACCGAACTAGTGTGGATTCGAGTCTAAACAATCGTCTTAGTCATACTTCGAAACTAATATATGCTTTCTTTTTAATTTACTTTTTTAGCTTTTTCATTTCCCCAATCATTAAAAATATCAACAACGAAACCTCAAATTGGTTAATCACTTTGTTGAGTAATAGAATCGGAAAGACCCCAGGGAAAATGATTTTGGAGTGATTCTTGAGTAAAATTTGGTGTGCGTATTTCTCGCATCAATACAATCTAAACATTGAAAATAAATGGTTACCTAATCGTATAATAGTTAAATCGATTAGATAAATACTAATGTTAA